>JAZDUH010000331.1:1357500-1587500 GCA_036419115.1 Scarus forsteni | reverse complement strand
CGAGTGGAGAAGTTGTTGATAAACGAATTTAGACCCGCCTCTCCCTTCATACATCACCCCTGGCTCCACCTCTGAAAGCTGATGAACATGCATCGTCATTGAAACGGCTGTAGAAACTGTGTAGCTGACCAACGTAGCTAAGGTAACCCCAACTTGTCAGACAACTCGACTGCCATTATCGATAACATCACAACAACAGTACATTTTGGCAGATTAGACAATAAGATGAATGCCCGACGGCTGTTACTGTTCAGTGAAGCACCACAAAGCTAATGTTGCTTAAGACGGTGACATCCACGTCCGTTTTCAGGTCTTTCAGTTCGCGGAGTTCCCTCCACCACGGGAAAGCAACTCCAATGTTGACCCGAGTCTTCGCTCTTTCGTGGTCATAGCCCTTCTTTTTCACTTTTCACTCCTCTGACATTTTTCTTTTGGGCTGTTTTTCAGCCATTGCTACTGCACATATTGTATCTCCCTCTTACACTAACTGTGCACGCTACGCAACCTACTACTCCCTCCCCCCTCTGTCTGATCTGCGCATAAGTATGATCGCCCCCTAGATGTGGGGGGGCGTACCCTGTTTTGGTAATTCGGCCCGAGCCACAGTGTTTACCTGCTGAAATTCAGAGCCAAGGCCGTGTTTTGAAACCGGACTTTTTTTTCCAACATGCTGTCAGTGGTGACATCTTGTGGATGTAGAAGAGAAATACAGTGATTTTGACAAATCGTGCATTAGATTAGAAGATTAGAAGATCGCTGACTACACCTTTAACTCACTGCCTCTTCAAACTCTTGTGCAGTGTTTAAAACACTGGCACAGCAGAGAATGACATAGATCCTGTCTGTAAATGTTGCTGTTGTTGTCGGTCTCTGTTGGAGACAGTGACTAAAAGAAACTGAAACCTTGTGTGGTTGACCAACACCACCTAACCATTCTGTATCTGTGGTTTTCTCACATGGATTAGGTGGTTGAAGTTACACTCACTATCAACAAAAACAATATGAACAAATGAGGTGCAGGTGCTGAACGGGTCTTTTCATCATTTATCTAATGCTGTATTCTCTATCAAATCCAGTTTGAGCGGCAGTCCACTGAGGGCACCTCATACCTGCTGTTTGCCCTGGCCATGATGGGTAATGGAACATATGGGTTGAGCGTCGTTGTTGTCCTTCCTGCACTGAGAGGCTCAAGACAGTCCTTCATCATCAAACATCTGGCCTGGCTCATTGGCAGCCTGGGAGTGCTCATACTGGACTTCTTTGTATCCTTTAATCAGAACTCAAGCCACAAAGTCTATGGAATCTGTAATATCATACAAGTATAAAGGAGTCATGGTGAGCTTGACTGTTATCTAGACGTTCTCAGTTTCTTTCTGCCATACCCCTATTCCGCTTTCATATCTTTTTTGGTGTAAGAGCAGAGAATGTTTCAGAAAGGAAATTGCTGGTTGTCTAAAAAGAATATGATTTTGGTAAAACTGTTTTTATTTGTTTTGGCCTTAACCTGGTCAGATAACGGTCCAGTTCATCATGTACAGGAAAAACAATTCCACCAAAACCAACCAACTACTCAGCATTCCTGAGGTGGAGCCATTACTGCACGAGGAAATGGAACTGTCAGTGTTATAGGTCACGCCATCGTGGAGCACTTTTGATGAACTTAATCTTAAAGGGCACATTCATATTGTTCTGTGTACTTTACACCACAGGTCACATTAACCCTGTATGCCTGTTCACGCTCACATACACTCAGTGATGGCTCTGAGTTTCTACTTCAGATATCCAACAGCATCAGCTAAAACAACCACACCATCTCAAACATTTCGATATTTGGACTAGTCAGTCTAAAGTTTATTTATAGTAAAACAGGAGCTGCATCAGTCAGTATTGTTAGGACTGATCCTGATCATCAGACACAATTATCCACGAGTTTGCCTTTGCCATTTATTGTTAAAAAAACCTCTACATCCTTATACTTGGAACTTTGACAGTGGAGATAGTAAAATAAAGAAATGGCAAACTTCACCAAACAGTTTTTTAAAGGGATGATAGATTAGATTTAATTATGTTTTTCAGTAATTCTTTAATCTAGATTATATGGTTTTGATAACTCCAGGAGGTTTAAGTTGTAATCAAGGTTAAAACTTGATAATTTCCCCTGACTGAAGTAAAACTGAGGGATCTTGCTGATCATTGATTTGCTCCTAACAAGCCCAGCAAAACAGACTTTGCTGAAGCACCATTAAAGACATCAGCAGGCATTTGCAGTCCGCGTTTGAAGTCTACTCGTATGAAACTTTTCCTGCTTTGATAAGGCCAAACACAATTATTACGTCCTTATAGATTAAATGTAAAACAATTGGAAAAAAAAGAAAAAGCACCAAGCAAGACAGTTAGCATCTCTGAAATGATTATTTTTTTAAGTGTTAAGTTCATTTGATTGGTATCTCCCCTGAGGTTTTATGATTTTGTTTTGGATGTAACAGTTAATTAAATTAAATTTAAAGCTTATCTCAGATGTCTTTCTCACAAAATCACAGACGTCACAGAAGAATGTAAATGAAATGCCTGTTTCATTTATGTTTTTGACAGGGTTATTTCTATAGTGTTCGACTGCAGTATATTAATAATGTTCATGTTTTGGGGCTTAAGCCTGGAGCCTACCCTAGTTTGATTTTTGAGTGCCACAAACAATAATCTGTATGGAGTATTCTTACTTCAATTAAGATATTCATTTTATTTCAAGCATATTACAGTTGCAGGAAAAAGTATGTGAACCCTTTGGGATTACTTGGATTTCTTCATAAATTGGTCATAAAATATGTTCTGATCTTCATCAAAGCCACATCACTACACAAACACAGTCTGCTTAAACTAATTCTGCGCAAAAAAAGTGTTTTTTATATATAGCCTGAGGTTACAGGCGTTCCTGGACAGGTGATAACCCACCCCAACACTAAAACTTTAACTCACACACACTAACAGTGAGGTGCAGCAAGTGGCCCATCCATGTATTCCTCTGTATGTGGACCTCGACGAAAGGTTTGTACACCTCTGGTCTAGGATAAACACGCTGTCTATTCATGTCAGTGCAGGATTTTTTCCACTGTCAAATGAGTTGTATTTCTACATTATTACAAAGCTTATTTTAAGTTCCATTCTGTATCAGGAATATGTCCTGTAGCTGCTAATATATGAATCCCATTTTTTTTTTTTTGTACATTTTCGTGACAACCACAAATATATTGAAGAAAATAGTACTGTTAATAATAGGTTTCTAAATAGATCTGAGAATTGGACAGCTGTTTGAATATTAACCTCTTTCTCAAGAAAAGCCAGTGAGACTGTGCACAATATTTAATGTTATCACGTTTGTTTTTCTAAGATGCCTAATTACCATCATTGGGTAGAATAACAAGTAGATTGCCTTATGGGGAGCAGAGAAGAGACAGCTATATTATATTATATTAACAAGTCTTTATTTCTGTTGACTTACACAAGCATTTCAAGTGAGCTGTATTCTTCTTTTGATTATTAAAAAAAAAAAAACAGCACATCCATTTTATGCCAAAAAGTTATTGTGTGTGTGGTGGTTTCACTCACTGACAATATTAACTGCACTGGTGTGTGTTGATAATGCTGATCTGCATGTTTTTTTAACCTCAGTGTTGTATAGATATGATTAATGTATTCTCTATTTGTAATGATTTGACTTAAAAAATGAGCACAGTACATCATGTGGGGAAGCAGTGTGTTCTTAAAAGGGAAAATTGGTCAGCCTATTTTCTGTCAGTTTTGTAACATTCATACTTTTCTTCAACTTAGCTTGTCATGTGATATAATGACATAGTTTTGAATTGATATTTGAAGGGGTTAATTATGTTTGCAAATATATACAAAAGTATTTTTTTACCCATTGATGGTCTTTAAAATTATTTTTGTATGGCATGATACATTCTAATTTTTCATTCTGGAGGAAACTTAAAATGACATACTTTTGCTATTAACCAGTGATAATGTGTTTAAATGTATTTATTTTATTAAACTTAAATATGTTGCCAGTTTTGTATGTTTATTAGCTCTCTTGTAGGATGTTTGCCAACATTGTCTTTTAATATTAATTCAGTATAAAGCTGGGATAAGTGTTACTATGTCTTATTTTATTGGACACAATTTGAATAAAATGGCATAAACTTTGGATAAGTTAAATGATTTTGTCTCTTTAAAAATCCTTCATTTATTTTAAAAAATCTCAGCATCAGCTTTTTTTTTCATTCATTTCTCCAACAAAAAGTTCACAGAATATGGACAATGTACACACACACAAACGCACATATAAGTACAATTAGCCTTGAAGACCGGCAGGTCCACCTTGTTTTGTAATTTAGGTGAAATTGAGATTAAATTCATTTTTAAGTTTACTTTCCTGTAAATGAGGACATATACTTTGCATTCCTAAGGAAAATGCCTTCTATTGATGCTGATTTTTTTCTGTCTAAATGATTACAAAAGGCTGGAGTTAAACTTCAGAGGAGGAACTTTCATAACAGATATTGTGTGTCTTATTTTGGCCTTGATAACATCTTGCTTTCATTGTTTTTATGTAGTTTTCAACAGTCCTTTTTTATATGAAAAAAACAATTGTGCCCCAAATAGTTTTTCACTGTTGCCACAGACTTTCCTTAGATTTACTTTTGTGTGATCAGTATTTGAAACAACTGAATCCCAAATTTGTTCCACATGCTTTATGGAGCAAGGCTTAAAGAGAAAAAGAAATTTGGACTCTCCATCAGTCACAGTGCTCCAGATAACTTCTTCTTGGTGAAATAGTTTCTGCACAGCTTCGAAGTATGCTTGAGGTTATTGTCCTGTCGGTATTTAAACCCATAACAAATCATCCATAAGGGATTCCATGATGCTCTAAGAGGTTGTGGAAGACATTCTTGTTTATTAACCTGTTGATTTATACCAATTTTCCACTCAGGTTCCACAAATAGATACCTATACCTTAATGAAATCTCCACCGTGGTCCACTGTGGTGTAATGCACTTGGCATCAAAACATTCTCCAGCTTTTCTGCAGACATGAACACGATGATGATGTCCAGTGTTTGTGCTCCCTGACCAGTCTGAGGTGTTTCTGGAGGTTTACAGGCCTCAGCTATGGCTTCTTAGCAGCTATTCTTCCCTTTGAGCCTTGTTTGGTCAGTCATGGTTATGGTCATTCTGGAGACTTTCTCAGACTCTTATTAGATGCATTCAGATCTGCCTCTTTCTTAAAGGGGACATATCATGCTTGTTTCTTCTTTTCACTATGCCAGACTAGGATGCCTGTAAAGCATTTCTGCCCTCAGTACAAGTCATTTAGTTCCTTCATTGCCCCACAATAGTGTTCTCAAAATCCTCATTTTAGGCCATTATGAAGCTCTCGTTGAAACACTTGGATCTGAGGATGACCTAAAGTTACCTCGCAACGTCACAGCCCTTTGTGCTCTGATTGGTCAATTCTATCGGGGCTGAGCCAGCCTGTCCTTCTTCTTCTACTGTATTTTCCGGCAGGCTCAATGCAGCGACCCCCTACAGGCCAGATCTGGTAATGAGTGCATGTGAGCTAGGGATCTATATACCCCTGCTGGTGGATGTGTTCCTCGGTGACGGTTTTGTGGCTAACGGACATCACAGAGGAGGAAGTGTTTTATCAGATTACTCCAATAAAAAGAAAGGTACCTCGTGTCGTCACGACGTTTGAAATCTCGCGGACATCTCGCAATGACCTATTTTCAGAGGCATCAAATCTCGTTCTAGGATATCAGAAAAAATACAATATCTCATTTTTTGAAAATTAAGGGGGTGTAAGGTCTTGTTTTCAAATTTATATTATATGTAAGTATTAAGTCATGCATCAGCATGATATGTCTCCTTTCAAGTGTTTTTAGAGTATGAGTCTCAGCAGTTGACTCCAAAGCAGACTTGACCACATTGTGAGGACACTCCATGTCTTTCCCTATTTGCATCTAACCTGACCCACTAGAGGGACCACTCAACATATTTCGCTGGTCCATGGGGAAAAAGCACACAGAAAGAGCTTGAGAATGGGCAGAACCTTTTAAAGCATATCTAGCAGGTGGTTAGATGATGTTTCCCATCAGTCACATTCATTAAGTACCAAACAGATAATGTCGGAGGCAGGCGCTACTGCTGTGATTTAAAGGACAGAATGTGAAACAAACTGAGCATTACATGGAAGTGCAGTGAACATGTCCTATCTTCAGAGAAGTTTACAAAGTTGTTATTTATTTTTCATATAACAAAGAAATTTTGTCCAGATTTGATTGCTGAAGCTGGTGCCATCTAAGCTAATCTTTGTACAAGGAGTCACTTTCTGCTGTTGTCTCACTTGTAGCTCCCGCCTCTTCCTGCTCCAGTGGACTTTGATTGGGCCTTGCTGCTTTGGGATGCTCACAATCCTTGTAGATAAGAGCTTGATGGAATGGATCTGTGTGATTACAGACATTAAATCATGCTAATCCATCTGCAGTATGCCATTCAAAAACTAAAACTTTTTGTTCAGTAATGCAAGTAAATAACTATACTTTGACATCTGAGTCAAGAAGTATTAATGTGCTTTAGTATTTTCTGGTTTTTTTATATAGTACAGTTTTAAAGTCATGGACAACAATAATGTTAATTTTTCAGTTAAAAAGCTTCTTCATACTGATTTATAAGCCATTACAAAACAAAAACATGATCTTGGTGATAACAAATGCTGATAATTTACGGCAACAAAAACCTGATAAATTATTTCTGCATTGTAAATATAAAATGCTTGACACAAAAGCACTGGAAGGTTTCAGTTAAAACATTAACACTGAAATGCTGATAGTAGTGTGAGGTCAAAGAAACATTTATGGAAGAGTTTGGGGTATAGATGTTCCTTTCTTCCTTTCTTTTATTGTTACTATGTCCTATGTTTCAGAAGCTATGTTTTTACTAGGGCTGGGTATTGATTCAGATTTTCTGGATCGATTCGATTTGATATTACAAGGTCTCAAATCGATTTGATTCACGATTCAATTACATATTTATTCAGTCTGGGATATCTTAGTTAAAATAGTGCTGTAAATTTAAAAAGTGACCTTTTGACCTGGTACATCATTAAAAATTGTTTTAACATGAAGAACTAAACCCAAATCAGTTACATTAATGATATTTTAATGATATGCATTAATGCATATTCTGCATATTACATGTTTTTTGTCCAACTTGTATTTTCCTTTGTACTTGTTAAATCAAATACTGTACATCCAAACATCAGCTTTTAAACTTGCCCGTGGTGCCCATATAGTGCTTCCACCATGTTTGTTTGCAGTAACATCTCATGAGATCTTGTTCAGTAGAAAGCAACGCTAAACACTGATCACACAAGACTAGCAGGGTGGATACCACAGGCTGCTTCTCTGCACATCCAAAGAAGAAAAAACTACCCAAGTTAAAAGACCGATCTTTGGATTTTTTTGGATCGATTTTGAACTGGTTAAAGGAAAATTTATTCAAATCTATTAAATCGGTTTTTTTAACCCAGCCCTAGTTTTTACAGCTTTAAAAATCATATAATATTGCCATGACATTAAAATCTGAGGCCACATAGTTCAGGGGAGCTGAGGGCCAGCCCTCCTCCTGAGCTTTTACGTTGATGGAGCTCTCAGGCGGCCAATTGCTGAGTGTGCTCCTGTGAGGGCGGGAGCAGGGAAACGGGTGCTTGTGGTGGGAGGAGGGACTTCCTCTAGAGCTGAAGTTGGATGGCAGGCAGCTGCTGGGCTGACACGTAACTAAAGTTAAAGGTGCTATGGAGGCCTCGTAGAGAACTTGAGGGCTTCCTGAGCGTCTTTTATTTGCGTTGGCGAAATCCAGGTGTGCAGGTTGAGGCGGAGAGCAGGAGCTGGGTCTTCAGCCTCGGTTTGTTCTCATGTGGGCAGCGCGGAGCGTGAAGTCTGAAAATCTGAGCGGCTGCTTTGAAGTGTGAGCGGAGCCGCGAGCAGACATGTCTTTGCTGGGATAATGTACTCTCCGGGAAACTTTTGCACTTTACTCGTATTTTCAGCGTAGGAATGCCTCGGGGGCGTGGGGCGGGGGGGCTTCTCTAGTCGTCAGCAGAAGGTAGAAAGTAGTGTCGGAAGTTTCCAGCAGCAGAGACGGGGCTTCATCGCGCAGACAGCGGGGAGGGGTGCGGGTCCAACATGGGGAACGGGGTGTGCTCCCGACGGCAGCGCAGGATCTTCCAGTTTCTCCTGCTGCTCACGATGGTCTGCGGGATGATGTACGGGGGCATGATATCGTATGAGATGCACAAACAGCTCAAGAGGACGGAGGCGATGGCTCTGAAGTACCAGCAACATCAGGAGTCTCTCTCGGCTCAGCTCCAAGGTAAACTGTAGATGAGGCTGGACGTGTCTGTGTCACTCCTGTCTGCTCACATCACACTTCTCTAAAGCTCTGCTACCAAACCTGTGAAAGACTTAAGGATTCCGTTGGATTCCCTTCTCTAGATTTATTTCATTTCAACAGGTTGTTCAAGCTTGTCTGCAGTTTTACCTGTCAGGTCAGACAGATGTCAGGGCCTGGTGCTCCGGGACCCTCAGGGAATGAGCATAAGGTCAACATCAGTGTGACTCTGGCTGACTTAATCTCACTAACAGATCGGGATTAAGTCTTGGTTAGTAGGTTTGACTGAAGTTTACTCAGCTATGAAAGGGTATTACCTTGAAAATGACTCTGCTTTAGCCTGAAGTGTTTTGCTTTAATTCAGTGTTGCCAGTCTAGACTGAGCCCTCTTAAAATATTGCAGGAACATTCCTGCAAAATGTCCATATTCGGTCATAAGTAAAAGCAACTTATAAATGCATTTTGAAGAAAGTAAAATTGTGAAAAATTGCAAATATTTGTAATGTTGCTACTTTCAAATGATGCAGCCTATACTGATACTTACAGACATAACGCCTACATACAAGCTTGTTTTATTTATTTTGTTTTTTTAAATCTTGGTCCTTCGTGCATCAGAATCGTCTTTTTGCATGAAGTGTTTATAATAAGAAACATTTGATTCTGCCATAGTCCTAAGAACTTTTCAAAGTGGGAGATATTCAGTGGTGTAAATCATAGAAACAATATATTATGCTCATTAATAAGTGAATATGCTTTTATTAATATTAGGTACATTTGTATATTTTTGCAATATAACAGCAAACACATACTTTGTAGGAGTGTAGTTTAGCCTGCAAGGGTCTGGGATTACTTGACTGTAGGGTGGGCGACTCAAGTCCTCATGAAAATGTACTCAGAAGTTGGATGGGTCGGTGAGAGGAGATGCTGACTGACTCCCTGGAGCACTGCTGCTGGTTATGTCAGTTGGTAACACAGGTGAAAAGTGTTTCATCCCTTGCCCAGGGGTGTAGGGTTTGCAAACTTGGGCCCTTAAACTTCCCCTGCACATTAACACATGAATAAAATTAATAGTGATACTGGTGCAGACGAGTTGGGATGTAACGGTTACTGGTATAATGGTAAACGGCGGTAAAATTTCCCACGGTAATCATTACTGTGTCTTTTGAAAATTACCGTTATACCGTGTTTGATCACCAAACTGTGTCAGTAACTCACGATGATGCTGCTCTTTGCCTTGAAAGGCGAACCTATGTGCGTCTGCCCCTCGATGAAGCAGCCGTGTGTCGCAAACAGAGGCACATATATGCAGCTTGTTGTGCAAATGAAGTACAAATTTGTTTTTTTTTTCTATTCTTGTAATTACATACAGTTTAAGCATGTATCACAAAATAATGACAAATACTTGCAAGAATTGTTTACTTTTATTTCTAATGAAAAAAAGTTTAAACAAATTTACTTAAAGGACATTTCCTGACACAATTATTGACAAAAAAGACAAAGGACTGTTAAAATTATAACATTGAAGGGGTTAAATGATTTCAAGACTGTGTAAAAGTACTTTTTGAAAATTTTAGCACACTGCAACTATACCGCGATAATAATGATAACCGTGATAATTTTGGTCCCAATAACCGTGATATGAATTTTTCATACCGTTACATCCCTACAGACGAGTCATCAGGAATGATAAATGGCAAAGTTTGTTTCAAAACCTGACACCTGACTGAATGTGTGATATAGGTAGATGTTGATAATATTCATTGCCAAAACATGGGCTGTGTATATCAGCAGAAATGTTTCAATGTTCTGATACAAACAATTAATCTTTAATGGTATCATTTGCAGATTATATGCCCATAACATTGTGCATCTATCTGCAATGTATCAATTTAGACTTCTTGATTTCACTAAAAGTTCCTTCTGTACATGCACTTGAAAATACTTAGGTCGTATGCTATGATTGTATTTAGCTGTATGGACAAGGTCCTCATTTTCTTTGGAGGCTCTTTTCTAGGAGCCTCCAAAGTACTAAAGCTGGTTGCAGTAAACATGTCTTTGAGTGTCTGCCAAATGCACAGATGAATCCACAGTAACCAGTGAAGGTGTGTCTGTTTGGTCTGAGCTTTAAATACACTAAAAGCCATGCAGAAACTGTCTTCACCGCTGACCTTGGTTGGCCTGATAATCTAGTGATAAATTGAGGTATGGTGTAAGCAGATTTGGCTTTAAAGGTCAGCTCAGAGTTTACTGGGTTGGTCAGGTCTTCCCCTTGACTACTGTCTCACTGAAATGTGACCCCTCACTGCTGCCTAAAGGCTTTGGTACACACAAACACACACCTGGTTGTTGACGATGTGTCCCCAGGCTCACTTAACAGTATACATCAGTGTACTTGAAAGTCATGAGGTCAGCCACAACATCTGCTTCAGCCTGCCACAGCTGGACTAGCTCAAGAGGAAAGTGGGTTACAGTCACCGTGGTTTCAAGGAATGATCGGTGTTGATGATGTTGCTTTCTATTTTTGTTTAAAACGGATTCTGGAGTTGAGCCACTGAAATACTGTGTTGTCATGTAAACTATTTTGGCCCATTTGGTATCAGAGCGATTGCAACACTTTGGATGATGTGGCCATGATGGTTTCCTTTTGTCAAACTGCCAAATGTTAGCAGTGCTTACAAGTTCCTGATAGATTCTCTTCAAGTCCACTCAACCACAGATTTTTTTTGCTACATTAGTTTGTTTGTTTGCAAACATTTCACTGCTATGTTTCTGCAAATTTCTGATATAAATAAATCCAACATTCCAGCATAAGCATTATTAACTGATTTAATTCATGCTAACAGTGATGGGCAAGATTCTTTGTGCAAAAAGTACTAGTAAGTTGCCAGTTACCTGGGACAAAATAATCAACTTCCCTTCTCTAAAATTAAGCCCAAGTGAAATGTAGCTTTGTTACAGAAACATGATGAAAACAGCTTATTACAGTTTTCTTCTTTGTTTAAGATATTATCATCATTTATGTTACTTTGACTATTATTATTATAATTAGTAGTAATCCTACCAGTAGTACTTATGCTTTTTGCATTAATAATCCCATCTTGATAACAGCCTATTTTATTTTGTGTATTTAGTTTGACTGCACTGCTTGTTTATCACACACACACACACACACACACACACACACAGATATATATATATATATATGTGTATATATGTATATATGTATATATACATATATATATGTATATATGTATATCTATATATATATCTATATATATATATATATATATATATATATATATATATATATATATATATATATATATATATATGTATAAAGAAATTGGTTGCAGCTCTTCAGCTTGTCTTTTTAAATCCTTTAATTGTGCGCCGCTTTGAATGACCTGCTTTTGAAGTCATATATTAAAAAAACTACACTTAGTTTACTTTTCAACCCACAAAAAAGTATTTTATTCCCATATGATAAGATACTTAAAAACTGTTTTAACTGGTCTTAGTCGAATTTGATCTTTTTATTGTCAAAATGATATCTTCGGAGTAAATACTCAGATACTTCCAGTGGCAAATAAACAAAGAACGGCACCCAATGATAACATGAGGTTGATTATTTTACCTTAGTGGTTCACTTTGTTTCCGTTCCCCTAATCTGATTTCAACTTTTCAACTGTTTCGTCTTAAAGTCTCTCCTTCATGCTTAAAATGTATGAACTGATAGCACTGGTGATGGTTAACTCAGTACTTATTTGTTTTGTTTTTTCTTTTGTGAATCACCTGCGTGCATGTCCTTGCTCACCTGTCCCCTTGTTTGGCAGCAGCACAGACCCTGAAGGTGTGAGGGACTAAGTGCCACTGCCACAGGGAAATATACTGACAACAACATCTGCATGTCTGCTCATGTCTTCTACTCATCCTGAAATATTCTGGTTTGGGACCTTGACAGAGCACCCTGCTGCTTCTCTGCTGTGCACTGCTGCCTTCACTCTTGCCGTGGGAAATGTAGCTTGTTAGGACACCACTGAACTAATTGAATTGGTCAATAAAAGAAACAAATCCAAGCACAGCTATTAGTCAGAAAACAACAGCACTGCCACAAAGCTACTGAATAAAGTAATTAAGCTGCTAACAATGCTATTGGCAGTGACATTTTTGCCTCAGGGCATGCCAACATTGTCCTGAGGGCTACCAGCTGTTCTCAGCACCACATCATCAGATTGTGTTGATGTCGTCTTTTCTAAAAATCTTGTCAGGAAGTAGAAAAATACTTTTACAATGCCCTCACAACCAGGTGACATGTAGTCACTGACTTGATGCCAGGTCAGCAGTTACAAGAACAAGATTGTGATGATCAGTGAAAGGTGACCCCCTATAGGTGTAACACCAAGGACACCTTCGGAGAGCCTTGTTTGGCTGCCATCCCAGTCTGATATCTGCTTGTGAAAGAAGGAACGTAAAGTTCTACTTATAAAAGGATGGCAAAGTCTAAGATTTTTTAGGAATGATGTTGCAACATTAATGTAGTAAAACTTGTTGCAAATTTGAAAACCCAGCATGCTTATAATTTATTTCCTGTGGAAAATATATAAAACATAATTATCTGAGTTTATGAAATTAATCAAATTTTGTATGTCACAGTTTTGTTTTGTTTTTTGATCAGTTACAATGGTTTGATGATTTCATTTAGACCCTGTTGAGGATTGTAAACTGTTGTCTCATTTTGGATGTTGATTGACATGATAATGGCATATGGGGCTCAAAGATGGAAATATTTGAAAGCCAGCTCCAGGGCGTAAACTTGTGCCGATGCACAGGCAGAATGGTGTTTTATAAACAAGGCTCCTCACACATGTTTGTGATGATCTCAGACAACAGCCATGAGAGTAGAGGTAGCAGAAGTAAGGCCTTCAGCACACGTTCACTCCTCAAGTTCTGCAGATTACAAACATAATGTTGGATATGCAGCCCTCATCCATATTGCTCACACCACAAACAAAATACGGATATACTAGACCCCCACTGTTATTAACTTTTCTCTGTTGTTTGTCTTCATACACACATCTGTTTTGAACTTTTCCATTGTTCTGGTAGAAAGAGGATTTAAGCATGCATGTCTTGTGTGATGACAAGTTGCATGATAGCTAGTGGCCTGGCATGTGTAATACATCATGTTGGGCTTTTAAAATTAAATAAATGTCATCACAATGGACTCAAATGTAATTTCAAGAAATGAAAAATGTGGTTATTGTCTAACTATTTGAATAATGGCTTTTTGGAGGCCATTTTTCAGCATGAAAAATACATGTTTGTTGTAGTTTTTAACGTATACAACATGATTGCATATTGGAGGCATTTGTCTTTCTTTAAAGTAAGCAAAAGAGATAATTAAGCAATAACATTTCAAATTACATTTTTGTCTCTACATTGCTGTTTCAACCATGGCCAGGGTAAACTGAATCCCCAATGCAATTATAAGCATTGTTAAGTTATGGTTAGTTTTCCAGCCCAATCTGGCACTTGTATTTGACAGTTTAAACACCCAAAGGCATTTAGTGGAATAGAGTTTATTTACTTGAATGTTAAACTAATACCAGATACTCAAATCTTGAAGTGACAACTCAGTAAGAAGACTTTGTAGGAATCTCTTTTTGTCAGTATACTTTTCGATGAGCCCTTGTAGCTCGAGAAGGGCTGATCAATTTATCCGATGTAGTACTAGAGAGGTGCTTTGTGCATTTACCCTCCATGATAGTTAAGATCTACATGTTTTACAATAACAAAATGTTCAGACTGAAAAAGTCCCTCTTGAAATTTTGACACACCCTTTTTCTTTAGTTGACCTCAACTACAGTCAGTGTCCCTGTTCCACAAGCAGCACGTCTCAAACAGTCTCGCCTCAGCAAATGATAAAGCAGTCTTGGGATTCAGTAACTTCACTGAGGTGCTTCCTCCTCATAGACACTAAGACACTCATTGTGTGGACAAGATCTAAGCGGCCTGTATCATGCCAGTTTGACTTGAGTTTAAAATCACCAGCTTGCTGTTGAGCACACACCTACATCACAACAGCTATCCAGAACAAATGCTGTTTCCAGCATCAGGTAGTGAAATATCCTGACAGTGTTTAGTCCAGGCTGTAGACCTGATCATTTAATGCCATCTTTGATCTACCTAACCAGCAGTCATCGCTCTACAGCTCAGTTTTTACAGACCAGTCTTGATTTTGCCATTGAGCTTCTAGTCGCCAAATTGTGTAAAGTTAGTGCATACACAAACAACAGGTTCAGGTTTTTAACTTTGGAAATGACCATAGTATTATGCACATAAAAAAGTCTAATGTTGAATCCTAGGAAAAAAAAACTGTTGCTAAGAAGAACAAGGTTTACGCATCCACTGTTGACCATGGTCAGATAATTGAATTATAACCACAAATATGACGTTTGTGTCCTTGTCCTTCATAAGACTTGACCAAATGAAGAGACACTGCCTCTTACAAACAAAAGTGTCACTTAGTTATAAAACCTAATAAGATAATATAATAATAATAATAATAATAATAATGATAAGAGAAGTCTAGCTGTACAATATACAGCACAGCTTTGCTTTTAGATTAGCAAAATGTAATTGAGCTATGTACAAAGTTGCTATGTTTCTGTTTTCTATAAACAAATATATAGTGATACAATCATAACCCACATTGAGTTTTTTTCCACTTGTCACTGATGATGTTCTGTTAGTAGCTATGCAACATTAGGGAGCTGTTAATATGAAGCTGACTTTCCTCTGTGTGATTTTGAAAAGCTAGAACTTTTTAAAAAGTGAAAAAAATCACATCTTTTTTTTTAACAGTTTAGAAAAAATACTGTTAAATTCACACACTATGATTTTCCCAATTCACAAGAACCCACATTTCCCTTTGTGTAAATAGTTTTCAGGTGACAATTTCACCAACATGAGATTTTACAGAAACTTGCCATGCCTCAATAAAATAAGTGGGACGATAGCTGCAGCAGGTTCTGCCTCCACCTCTTATCCGCCATGTTGTCTTGTAAGAGGCTTTATAAGCACTTTAGTGTTGTTTGAATAAACCCACAAACGGATTTAATTTCAGATTCAGGGGTGCAAGTGGCTCAGTCTGATCATGTGCTCAACTAGTAGTCAAAAGGCTGCAAGTTAGAGCCCAGCTCACATGTTGACGTTTTCTTGGTCAAGACACTTAGGTGGTGTGTAATTGAATAGGGATGTCAAAAGTAATCTTTTGATGAATGCATCGTGATGCAGATGTAGCTGCATCAGTGTAGAGGCAGTCAGTAATCATTTAATTTGGCTGAGGCTGCTATCAGGCTAAGTTAAATCAAGTTGAGACCTAAGAAATGTATTGATTTGGGTTTTCAGTGAATATATATTTTAGCTGCAGTTTATCTCAAAAGCAATGTTGATAATTAAAATTAGATTTATCTGCTGGTGTATATGTTTTCAAAATATGGAAACTAAAAGATACTACTCACTATGTTGCATCATGTTAGCATTAAAATCAAATTGAATTGTTAACACAGTCATAATCAAATTGAATCATGAGACAAGTGAAGATGCAGAGCTCTGGTATGAAAGGATGTGGGTGTGTTAGTAAATACTGTTGAAAATCTTGCATTGACACTTTGACCATCAGTGAGTGAATGGGTAGACGGGATCTGCATTGTAAAAGTGCTTTGAGTTGTCAGAAAGACTAGAAAAGTACTATATAATCTCAAGTCTATGTATCATTAACCACTTTTAAGATTCCACTTGTGCTCCATTGAGTCCATATTTGCATCAGGTTCATGACAGACCTCAGTCTGCTTGCTTCCATTATCTATTTCGGGTACTACAATGGTTGGATCTTGAAAAGTAAGTAAGACTTGTTTGATATGTAAAATTTAATATCAAAGAGCTCAGTTGGAAGTTGTAAAATCATGTTGACAATACACACATAGAATTATTTAAATGATGATGTGTAGCCTAACCTGGTGGCTTCATGAAACAAAAGCAGGTGAGTTCAGACATCTGGGACTCAGAGTTTAATATTTACTTTCTTCACTAGTAGGTCGATTTACCACACCTAGCTCCTGTTTCATTTTTTTTAGGAGCGTGACAGTATAACGTGGCTCTGTAACAGCAGTAGGTGTTGCCCGTGTTGCCTTCAACCTAAGCACCACACCCTTCCTTTCATTGTGAATGTATGGATCACTCAGCCAATCTCAAGGTCAAGGCCGCTCGATATATAAGGCAGACGCTGATTGCTTTTTTATGCCCTATATTTAGAGGTGGGCTCTTGCCCTGGGCGCTGTTAGCCAACAGTGTTGATTCATTGTCGCCCACTGTAACCACAAGCTGGCAGTTGCCTGTCATTTTAAAGGATCAACTGGTTCTTGTGATTGGTCATGCACTCTGACAATGGTGGCTGTGTGATTTAAGACCCCTTCACTTGCTCACACTCACACAGCCACCATTGTTTGGTTGTCCTTTGCAGCCATAAATCAAGTGGAATAATTGAAGCCTGCTCTGAATGAGCTTTGTAATATTTTTATGCTCTGCCAACATTGTTGTTGCCTGCAATAATGACCACACATTTCAGTGAGATTTATGTAGATGTTGTCAATGAGACAAATGAAACAAGTATTTTTGTTGTCTAAGTCAGACTTAAATTTATATCAGAGGTTTAACAGGGGTAATTATTGTGTTTTATTATAAAAACAGCAAAGTGGTAGAAAAAAGAAATGACTTGAGCTACAGAGTAAAGATTAAGACTGCTGCATTAGATGTACATTAAGTTTATTAGAGCTGAAACGATTCCTCGAATATTCGCGAGTACTCGATTACAAAATATCCTCGAATTAAATTTTGTGCCTCGAAGCCTCGTTTAATGTATAATTATTCATATAAATATATATCTGGACTACTATACAGTGCACGGTGTTTGACACGGATGGTCATTTCTGTGGCACAACGTGCCTGCTACCTCCGCTGCTGTGCGGCTTGTAAAATCATGAAGGATGAGAAAAGAGAGGGACAGAAAGGAGAGAGTCCGCAGAAGAAATGGCAGAGTGTCCCAAGTGTGTGGTCACTACAAGAAGGGACGAAAAGAAAACACAGTGCAGTGTGTCTGATGTCAAACTGAGTGAGCTTAGCACGATAGCACATCGTTAGGGCTGCAACTATTACTATTACAGCATTTTAAATATGCTCATCACAGACATGCATCCTCTTTCCATGGTGGAGGAAACAGGATTTAAGAACATGATAAGGATTTCAATCCAAACTGCACAATGCCCTCCAGAACACACTTCACAAATATAATTGCAGAATTATATTTCTGCTTTGTAAGTCAGTATTGTATTGACTTTAGAGCTGCAACTATCGAGTATTTTTGGAATCGAGAACTCTATCAATTATTTCTTCGAGTACTCGAGTACTCTAACAAAATATACTTTTTTGTTTTTAAACAAATAAATCAATTGTATACAATGCAACATGTTAGGGCTTTCAAAATGAGCAACCAAATGCCGTTTATTCCTCAGAAAAGGGTTTTTATTTTAACAACTTTCAAAGTTTAAACCAGTACTGGCTTAAAACAAAGCCAATACAATACTGATTTACAAAGCAGTAATATAATTCTGCAATTATATTTGTGAAGTGTGTTCTGGAGGGCATTGTGTAGTTTGGATTGAAATCCTTGATCATGTTCTTAAATCCTGTGTCCTCCACCATGGAAAGAAGACGCATGTCTGTGATGAGCATATTTAAAATGCTGTAATATTAATAGTTGCAGCCCTAACGATGTGCTATCGTGCTAAGCTACGTGCTAAGCTCACTCAGTTTGACATCAGACACACTGCACTGTGTTTTCTTTTCGTCCCTTCTTGTAGTGACCACACACTTGGGACACTCTGCCATTTCTTCTGCGGACTCTCTCCTTTCTGTCCCTCTCTTTTCTCTTCCTTCATGATTTTACAAGCCGCGCGCAGCAGCGGAGGTAGCAGGCACGTTGTGCCACAGAAATGACCATCCGTGTCAAACACCGTGCACTGTATAGTAGTCCAGATATATATTTATAAGTATAATTATACATTAAACGAGGCTTCGAGGCACACAATTTAATTCGAGGATATTTTGTAATCGAGTACTCGCGAATACTCGAGGAATCGTTTCAGCTCTAATTGACTTTGTTTTAAGCCAGTACTGGTTTAAACTTTGAAAGTTGTTAAAATAAAAACCCTTTTCTGAGGAATAAACGGCATTTGGTTGCTCATTTTGAAAGCCCTAACATGTTGCATTGTATAAAATTGATTTATTTGTTTTAAAGCAAAAAAGTATATTTTGTTAGAGTACTCGAGTACTCGAAGAAATAATTGACAGAGTACTCGATTCCAAAAATACTCGATAGTTGCAGCTCTAAAGTTGATATTTATGTGCACATCTGGTGATTTAAAACATCCATAAACTGACCACTGTTTGTCTTTCCATGTGGATGTTTATCCTTCACGTGCTGAAGTGTGTACAGTTTATTTTTTAATGAATAATTCAAAAACAAAACATGATGCATTTTTGTATTTTTTTGTCTGTATCTAAAAAATTACCACAGTGTACTGTTTTACTTCTTTTTTATGTTCATATAAGTCATTTTTTTCTGTTATTTTCAGAACTGTTGCCGTAACAACCAAACTTACCACAATAGGAGGGTTTCAGTCACGTGCTTATTATGACGTATGAAGAGGGCGTGGTTTCAGATGGAGGGCAGGAAGTAAACATGGAGTCTATGAAGGAGACCGGCGAAAGTTCTTATTGTTCGGCTCTAGATCCAGTTGCAAGAGAAAGATATAATCAGCTCATCAACAGATACGTCGGGCGTGATCCATATCTCATGAAGACGAGTGAGTTTTCAGCAGAGATAAGAGATTTACCGGCAGTTGAGGGCATCGACATCACTAACTATGTGGAAACGTCGTACATTACCAAACAGCAGATGAAAGCCTATAAAAGTATGGAGGCATACAACTTTTTGTCAGCGGATGGGTCCACAACCTCGGCAGCAAACGGCTACAGGGTGGTTATTGTTCTGTCTTCGCAAGGGTGAGTCTTTCTTCTTTTTTTATGCGTTAAGGTTATAGCAGCTGGCAGTCACGGTTATGATGTACACAAACCATGGAAACAAACACGACAACCCAATGATATAAACAAAGCCACAAAAACCAAGCTGGCTTACATACCTCGACTGAAGTGGTCACGACAGACACGGGCATTAGCAGACTCTGCTCCTCCGGACTGCAAACGCAGGTTCAAAATCCATTTTTTTTCGGCGTTGTTCTGTGAGCTTTTTACATTTCTCACCTTTGTGAACAACGACCTTCGGTACTCTGTAAAAACCCTTGTCCTTGCGGTTTGAGCTGTTGGAGCACCCGTAAACAACACAAAACATTGGCATCTTAAATGTTTCTCACCGCAAGTTCTAACGTACTTTACTTCCTGCCCTCCACCTGAATTGCGCACTGACGCTATGCAACAATGTGACGTCACGTGAAACCCAGCTATTGGGATAAAGGTTTATCTTAAAATGAACAGCTCTGTGAGAACAAAGACACTGGTGGTAGCACAATCACCTCTGATTTTGCCTGCTGGAAATTGCTTTTTCAAAAGTTTTGTGCTATATAGTGTGCCCACTAAACATTAAGATACATTAAATTAATCAAATAACAACAACAGCACTGTTTCTAAATGACTATTTCCAGAACAACACATAGAAAACACACCACTACTCACTTATTTCATCATTTCTAAAGTGATGTTGTCATGTTAATCTGACAGATAACCTACAGAGTTGCTCAATTAATGTTTACTGACCAAATGACAAAATAAAGTAGAAAAGCTGTTAAAAAGGTGCTGCTAGCCTCTTCTAAACTTATATAACCATTGGACTGTTTAACACAGTTATTAAATTTTAAGTTAATCTGGAAAACATTTGCATGAAAGGTGAAAGTCAAGGTTATAAACACAAAGGAGATGTCTGAGGATGTGCAGTAGATTACTGCACTTATTTTAAAAGGCGTTCAACTTTCTTGATATACTTCATAGCTAACTTCACTGAACTCCCCCAGGCTGTAGTTAAGACCTTCCCTGTGGCATTGTTTGGAGATAGAATTAATGAAAAATGTCACTATTTTAATATAGAAAGAACATTTTTGCATGAACATTTTCTAGGCTTGCTGTTTTTTTTTGCCTTGTAGTCACAATGGAATTAAATGATGATTAGAGAGACTGACTTTTAGGTTACTTTCGTGACATTTTGATTAAATTAAAATGTAGTTTCAAATGAATTAAAACTACAAATTGAGTTTTTTGTTGAAAAGTCTGATATATTCTTTTAAAGTCGTATTACCTTGCCGCTTGAGGCCACATCTTGAGAAAAACAACAAGATACTCCTTGTTATCAAGGGAAGAATCGATCCCAACCATTTCAGCTTCTCCCAAGTTATTTGATACTTGGGATGGTCTTGCTCCTCTTAATTTTTTTCATATGGGATACTTGCCACAAAAAGACAACTCGATTGATTGTTGCCCAGTTACCAGCACTGCTAACGCTGGTGCTGCTAACTGCAGAAGAGATGCTACTTTGGCCAAAACTTGCAGGCTGTGTGTTTTAGATTTAAGTCAAAGAAGCAAAGCTAGACTCTTAGTTCTTAGCTAAGCTGACAACTATCATGGGGTCACATTGGAGACAAAATTTGCTGCTACCGTTGCCGCATTTTGCTTTTAATTAGGTTAGGTTTTAATTAGCACCTTACATGATGCTAAATATGACTTTACTCTTTTAATAGTGTGAGAAACGTGGGGAGAGAAGCTGTGAGAGAGGCACCTCTGTCTTTTCAGACTTGTGTCTGAGCCACCACTGTTCATTAGTGTTAGAAATGGATTCAACACTCACTGCATGCAGGCTTGAGAGCCATCAACTAAAAAGCTGGCATTAAGTCTTTTAAAAGCTTTTCTCCCTCATTCTCTCTTAAATATGGTTTAAAAAGGGGCAGGACATTATTCATTAAATCAATGTTATGGGACACTAATTGGTACAAAGTGAGTATTAATTGTAGGTCATAACTGACAGCAATGTTATCATATCAGGCAACCTGTTTTAATACAACACATAAAGACATTAAATGACTTTGTAGATGTTCAGTGGGTGTAAAGGCACCTGTGAGGGCTGTGTTTATGTGAGGAGATTGACAAAGAAGCAACAGGAAATACCATGAGAGGAGCAAGTTTTAAAATGATAATCTGTTGCTACTTGTCTCTGAGAGTTTCCAAACACTAAGATGACAAACATATTTAGTTTAAGCTTGCTGCATTGCACAAGTTAAACCTGCATGATGCTGATAAAATGATCACACTAATGTAGACAAATAACTTGTGCACTGACAAAAAAGTCAACAAGGATGCTCTGCTTTGCTTTTTTAAGATCTTTCTTTAGTCTTGACAAGCTTTCTGAGGTCTGACCTCATAAGGTGTCTGTCCTACACAGAGAGGTTTGTCCTTATATGACTCAGATTACCTGTTAAACACTATATTGCTGCCATGTGCACAGCTTGGGTGCACTAAGGTTTTTTTTGCATTTTTGCTTAAAAAATACAAGTAATCCTAACCCAGTTCAGCAATTAACACACTTTTTGAGTGGAGGAGTTTTGTCTCTGCTGAAATGTGAATCTGGGGTTTGTTTTTTTAAGTACTTGTGTACACAAGGGTGGCAGTGTAAACACACACACTCCTCAAACAAAGTCCTGGTGATCATTTCCATTTGGAGCTGATATTCATTGTACACATCACTGGACAACTTGAGGTAATCATGTCTACATCTTCAGCAGTAAGCCATTAAAGGTCACTGGAATAGAGAGCTCCCTTGTTCTCACTCTGTTGATGAACTTTAACCACACTGTGACGGAAATGTAACATTTGCCTGAGGGGAAACACCAAACAGTGAAAGGTTTTGAGGTTTTCTGTCTGATAGTGATAATAGTAAAAAGCCCCACAGTGCATGTGTTTGTAAGAACTCGACTGATTCCCTCTCTTTTTTGGGACATTTTTTTCATATTTTTCAGTAATTTCCAAACATTTGTAGGTGTCAGTTAAAATGATTTGCAAAGTTAGCATTATTTCCAATAATGTGTCCCTTGAAAGTAGCAGTTTTGAAACAATTCAATGTACATTTCTTTTTGAATGTAGGTTCAAATACTTGTTTTTTTCTAAAATACCTTGAATTTTAAGTTGGGCCAAAAAAAATTAACTGTTGAATGAATAGGACTAATAAAGCTTTGTTAGTTTGTGTTTTCTTTTAGAAAACTACTTAACAGATATCATGTGTTATCACCTCACTGAATGTCAATGATCTGCTGTACACTATTTGTAGATGGTTACTTTTGAATAATAATTTGTTTGCACTTTTGTACAATTGTTATTGTTTGCTATGACAATTAACTCAGTGGAGTGAGAGGCTTTTTAATGAGATATTTATGTTAAAAAATATTCTGTCTTTGACTTTCAACTTTTTCAAACTGCATTCTGAAGGGAGACAGAGTGGGTTTGACTTGTCCTTCACACTGATGTGTGGCATAGGCTTTCAACATAATATAACTAAACATGTCAATATATGACAGCACAACATAACTAGATATTTAAAGGAGTAAACATATTTGTTAGAATTTAAGGTATTTAGTGATTAAATGACTGCTGATGCCCACTTACCTCTTTTTTTCTTGTTTTGTATCCAGTAACAATGCTTGAGACTGCATGCCTTGGGAACAGGGATACTTTTCTTTCATGTCAGGCTGGCAGTTCCTCTAAAGTCCAGTCTAATGTTAAGTCCAGGTTGTTCCTTGCCTCCAGTCCATAGACATCCATCAGGGAAGATTCTAGTGTCCTATGACCCAGAACAAGAAGTGGTACAGATAGGGGATACAAGGGCAAATTCATAACATTTTTTTTATCAATATGTTCATAAAGGAGTCTAATAACACATTTAACAGATTTTAATTCAGTTCCTGTTACCAGTAAATAACTAGTTATCATCATGGTTTAAAAAAGTAAAAAACAAAAGGAAATAAAAATATACAAAACAAGAAAGAGACAACTTACAAAGCTACCTTTTTGTGTGATATGCAGTATTTACTGCATTTTCAGGGTTTGCAGTAAGCTAGGATAGTTTCACTTCAGTGTCAGTTTATTTATTCATTATTTATTTTATTTATTCATTTGATGTTATATTATCATGACTTAACCAAGAAGTGGTTTTACATAAAACAAATGCTTGCAGCTGAATTCACTGATTTTATGTAAAGCCCAAAGTTGGACTTTTTTTAAGGGTGTTAGGTCAATGCATGCATTATCAGATTTCCTCTGTTAGTTTAGACTAACCCTTACTTTCCTTTCTTTTAAGAACTCTGATGGATTTTCCTAAAAGAGCTGAATTTAGATTTGTATTTATGTATTATTTGAAATATATTTATTCTGTGATTGATCAAACTAAATTGATAAGACTGCCTGACTCAAGGTAATGATTGATCTTTGCTTGACTCTGTTGGTCTTGTCCACCTATAACGTACTTATTTGTTTTGGATACAAGGTCTTACTGAAAAATATAATGTTAAGACTGACTTCACCTTCATCACGCTATTAGTCAGTTTGAGTACAGTACTTCATGGCTCATTAAAATCACACATATTTGTTGTTCTGTAGCTGCTTTGTAGCTGTCTACCAGTTCATCCATAGTGTCCCCCAGAGAGTGGGTGTGTGAGGAGTGACTAAACTTGGCTAAAGCAGCATAGCCTCATCCTTGGCACTTCTCTCTGTTCTGGGAGTGTACAAAGTCTGGAAAAAATAGAATGAAACCTCCTGGTCTAATGTAGCTGGACATCCATCTGATCAGGCTTAGACAGGAAGGCCTGACGGAAACAATGAAGTCACTTTCTATCTGAGCCAAAAATAAGTTGCAAGTATTATTGCTTTTAGTTTGTTGGATTTCAGCCAGTTCTCTGGCATTTAACTTGAACATCTCATGTTAGTTCTTAATGAGTCTTCTGATGTGAAGTTAGAGATCATAGGCTTTGTATTGAACTGGTATCATCAAACTGCGGTAAATATTGTCAAGAAACATGTGATGATGGCTTTGTTATTATAATACCCGGGAGTGATGTTGGCATTTATTAGCTATGCCAAATTAGCAAAGGGCCTATTTAATTTTAAGCTTGCATCAGATGATAAACAATATCAGTGCATAAGGTATGAAGTCTAGGTATGAAATGCTAATATACATCTAATGAATACGCATGACCTGATGTTGTTATTGAGATATCACAGCAAATGGACATGCACGTTTTGCCAGTCAGTGATTAGAATATCTGCTTTATCTAAATCTAGTTCAAGAATTAATAACAGATGCGGATACAGATTTTCAAGGCAAATCGCAAGGTAATAGTTTTCATGATAAAGAATTACATAATAGTGTAATGCAAATTTGTGCCTTTCTCTGATATTAAGAATAGGAATAGCATAAAAGGAAATTCAGATTAGTCCTGATATTGTACCCTGAGGCACTCCACATGGCATTGACGTTAGAGAGGAAACAGTCCACCAAAAATAAAATTTCAAAACAAGAAACATCTGGAGAAAAGCTGCAAGGCTGTATCAGAAACAGTCCACCAATGATGTCTTCAAATGCCTTGATCTAGTAGATCAGAGTTCTATTCCACATATTCCACATATTCCACGTATTCCACGTATTCCATGTATTCCATGTATTCCATGTATTTCTGAAAAGTCAATGCACTCAAACATTTCTAGGATAGCATACTCTTAAAGTGTGGTATTATTTTTTGATAGGAGTTCTAGTTCTTGTAATATTTGTAGCTACAAGATCAGAATCAGCCCAGCTGCCGCAATTGTTGTTGTTGTTGTTGTTGTTGTTGTGTGTGTGACAGCGTGGGTTGGGGGGCGGGGAGGAGGAGGGGTGCTATGAGGTCACCAACTTTCTCGGACTAATCTGTTTATACCAACTACGGCATGAAGACGATTACGCAGATATCCACTTGCAGACCCGTTTTCAAAAAAGATGCAGAGACATGGACAAATACGCGTCTCTGTGTGTCAATATCACCAGATCGATGATTTATTTTACCGGAGTCTTACAAATTCGTACTTGTGTAAAGCCCACCTCAGTTTTGTTGTGTATTTTCTTTTTACTGTAAGATTAACTCTAATCAAATCAAATCAAACTTTATGTATATGGCACTTTTCAAACTTAAATGCAACACAAAGTGCATCACAGAGGCTAAAAACAACATAAAAACAGAACCTCCTCCCCTCAAATACAGACATATCCAGACACACACTCGCAGACATCAACATACACACACACTCCTGCGCCCACGCACACATACCCAGACACATTCATACAAGCTGTCATAAAAGAGAGAGAGAGAGAGACATGGCTGGGCACCGAGGACTGAGGCAAGGAAATAAGCTACCTTTGGGGGCCATCAACCCTGAGGAGGGCTCTCGGCCCACGAGGAGCGCAGCCGAAGACTCCCCCCCGCGCAGACATAAGGCCCCACACCACAGTACAGGGGCCTCCGACCATGCAGGCGGAGCCATCCCCCGGCAGCGGCCCCAGAAGTGGACCAGGAGCAGCTCCCAGTGTGGAGAGCTCCCATGAGGAAGCACTGGAGCTAAAAACCATCATACTAAAACAATAATAAATATGTAAGAAAAGGGGGACATAAAAAAAGAGAGATAAAATAACATAAAAATGGATATCTGAAATAACGTAAAAAATTAAGAATTGAATATGATTAGAAATTTGACTAAAAGAATAACTAAGATAAAATAATAGAAGAATAAAAAAATAGAGGTTGTTCCATAGTTTTAGTGTTAGCTGGAGAGAGGATCTTCTAAATTGTAGAAGGATTTCTCCAAAGTTGAAGGAATTACAATTCTTTTTTTTTTTTAATTAGCTGATTAACTTTCCCCGTGCTCACCAAGTCATGCACACTCATGCGATTATGTGAGGGAGGATAAAGTGCTGTTATAGAAAAACCTCCTTTAGGCTTTAAGCATCTAGAAAAAAAAATAAAGAATTTTATATCGAATTTTCATCTCAGATCAGTCTCAGGTAAAGTACAATTGTTTCAGCATGCTGGAAAGCTATAAATTCTCAAAGAATATTATTTTTTTTTTACATGGAAGGAGGATTAGTATTTTTCTGACCTTCAGATAAAGCAGTTAGAATGAGTGTGTGTTTCTGTGTTCTGTTTCCCTTTAGTCAGTCGTTTGTCTGTTTATCTTGCCTGCACTATTCTGCTGTATCATCTGTTTAACTGTCTGTGTTTCACCATCTTTTAGCTGTCTCTGTGCCCAAATACCCCCTAATACACAATTTTACTTTCCCCTTCACATGCTTGTTTCCTCTTGAAGTTGAAATTTCACGCATCGTCACTCTAAAGTTCATCCTGAATCATGCTGAGTTGGCACCTAAAAGAAGGAACAGCCACATCATCAGTTAGTTCACTCTGACCTCAGCCCGAGGCAGGAGAGAGTCACAGAGAACATGAGGGAAAGTGGGAGAAGATGTTGATCTTACAGCTAAAGTTGTTGTTAGTTTTGTGAATTATGGTTGAGCCAGAGTCGAGCTTTCTTGAACACAAAACAAAGGATTAGGCCAGTGTGCTTGTAACTTAGTGATGATCTGTAACTAATTAAAAACTTTGATCACTGGATCACAGAACATTTATTGGATGGGTTTATTGTAACACGTTTATTTAGACTTCACCAAAAACAAGTAAATATGAAAAATCCCTCATAAATGGGGTTGGTGAATAGGCCCAACCCTACAAGGGAACAAATGACTGAGTTAGATCTTTGATTGAAATGTTGGAACACAGTCATTCAAAAAAACTCAGACATAACCTCACCATTACTTTTTTCTCTTTCTCATAAGTTATTGTGGATTGCCCGTTGATTCTTTGTCTCCTTTTCTTTATTGTTTCTCTTTTTCTGTCAACCATCAATGTAAATAGCGATTATTTAAATCTTAGACGGGCATTTTCTTATTACAGATTAATGAAAATAGCATAAATGTATCATGCCATTGCTACACAAACATCAGCTCTGCAAAAAGGATCATAAAGGCATTAGTTATCTTAGCAAATTAAATTTAACAAAAATACCAACCTGCTAATGAAAGCAAACCTTGGCGGAGATGTTTTGAAAATGTTGATGAACAGTTGAAATCCTTTTGGAAATAAGTAGGGTATTAGTCAGTTTATTTGATGAACAGGGGTACATATTGTTAAAGGCTAGCCCAGAAAAACATGACTCGGTGGAGAACATAAAAATATTTTCATCTTGACGTGTTCAATCATAGGTTAAAAAAGAAAGTATAGATTTATCATAGAAACTTGAAGCACCTAGATACTGTTACTTGTTTTGTTTTTTTAACCAGCAATATAAAATAAATGTCACAGGTTAAATTAAAAGGACTGTCCTCCTGGACTAAAAGAAGTTTGTTTGGGGTGCTTTTTTAGAATTGAATTCACATAATCTTGTACTTATCAAGAAAAGACCCCAAGACAGAACAGTTAGTGGTCTTCTTTTGATGGCATGGTCACGTAGGCCTTAAAAAACAAACTTTGACAGGTTTCGGCATCATGCCTTCATCAGTAATACCGCGTTCACACTAAAATTATCAGGTCAACGTAGTTTTTTTTCAATGCGGGTTAACCCCCTAACAATCGGCATGTGACGCCTTTCCCACTGTCAGCAGACCTGGGTCTAACTGACAGCAGACAAGCTGTGTGGCTGTTTTTCCTCTGGTGCATCAAGCTGATGTCATCATGTTGATGACATCATCAGTGCAGCAAAACATGGCCGCATAAACAGTGGAAAGGAGCATGGAAGCCGTGAACATGTTGGTCAGCTGTTTGTTGTACTTTGTATGTTTGTCCCTCTTTAAAAATGTACAAACTCAGCGCAGACTGAACATCCAATACTGATGATAACAAAGGCGGATGGATTTTGTTGCTGAGACAGAAAAGAGTCACGTAAATTACAGATGGAGGGGGCGGACACGATGTCATGCCGTTGACACGTTACACTGACGTCATGACTTAAATTAGCACGTTGACCCGGATTTGGTGTTCTCACTGTAACTGATCCGAGGCGAGCCGATACAAACCCGTGTCACTTGCTGGGTCAGTCAACCCTGAAATGCCGAGTAGACCTTTCCCAGTAGGAGATTGTTTTGGGGTTTAAACAGGTTTTTTGGCCAGTCTGAAAGGGGTATATGTCAAGCAAACAGATGCTGAGTTGCAGTAGGGCCTTATAGGGAGCCACCTATTGGTGTGAGCCACCAATAGGGAGATGCTACTTGAGCCCAGAGGCTTGATCTGCAGAGAGTCACAACATAAAACCCTCAGCAGATGGTGTGATTCAGGTCAAAGGAGGCAACAGATATGAGATTTTAGCTCAATTCAGTGCATATAATCATGTCAAACAAACAGATGGAAGTCAGTAAAAATACAAACAAAGTGCCTTGGGGTCTGATCCTGATCAATGAAAGCCTTTAACTTTTGTAAAAGGAGCTTTTATGAATGCAAGATTACCAACTTTGTTTAAAATATATTGCCTAGCAATAATAAAGTATTGATTATAAGGATAATCAAGTTTACTACAAATTCATAACCTGGTTATAACAGAGAAAAAGGATCCTTCAGAAAAAGAGTACATGTTTACCAGCATCAAGGGAGGATGATGAGAAGTGGGAAATATCAGTTGTCAGTTGTTGAACAGCAGTTTCCCCCAAATCAAATTGAGCCTTCCTTTTACTAACACACCTCTCTCACAGATAACTTGGTACAGAAAGTGGCATCACTAATGCATGGGGACATTTACATTGGGGCTGAATGTTCTTACTGTTTGTCAATTAAAGGCACATGTGCTTTACATATTGTACGTTTAGACACAAAGCCACCCTTCTGTAGTCAAAATGGGTCCCTCGGTGGATTTTTTTTTGATGAAACCCAAGTAATCATTGAATTATAGTCACATATACATGTTTTGCTAAACTATTTTGGCGTGTGGGACATCCTGGAAAGGTGACAGCCTTGAAGCATTGAAGAAAACACTTGGATAATTTCAGAATTGTGCAGGTTCCTGATTAGTTCCTAAACCAGAGAACGTTCAGCCTTTGTGGCTCTGACATAAAATAAATACACCCTGGACTGGTCTCAAGCAGATCAAAGTGCTGATGTACAGAGACACACAGGCAGGCACACTCATACTCATACCCATGGATAGTTTTTGGAGACTCCTCTAACCTTAATAGCATGTCTTTAAGCTGTGGGAGGAAGCCAGCGTGCAGATAGAGCCCACCCATGCAGGAGGGACAATGAGCAAACTCCACATAGAAAATCCTTGTCCACATGGGATTTAAACAAGGAACTGTTTTCCTTGGAGTGATGGCGCTAACTACTGCATCATGAAGAATTACATCTCTCGTCATTTGTAGAATTAATGGTGCTTTGATTACACGCTAAAAAAAACTGTTCATCCTTTATTTTCAACACAGTGAGTGAAGTTTGACAAGCTTCTGATAGAAGCATTGTAATATTGATATGTTGTTGGTCAATGACATTTTCAGCTGAACACATTTTTCTTACAATTTGAATACAAGGAAAATTCACATTATGAGTAAAGTGCTTTATTCAGATTTTCATGCAAAACCCATGCACATGTGAAGAAGCTGTGGATGATGAGTCTTTGTAGGTCTGGAATAGTAACAGCACTAAATAGCAGTAAAAGCATGAGTCTTGAAGGATTGTCCTGTTGTGTTTTTTATCCAGATAGTTTTTAAATGTGTTTTTCACGTCGCAGTCTCATTGGAATATCCTTTCTTTCCCCTTTTCATATCCGCTAGGCTTCCTTCTTGTCTGTTTCTCTTGTTGGATGTAACTTGTTCCAATTTCCTTTTGTCAGAGTATTTCAAAACACACGTTAGTTTATAGAATGTGTTTTAATAAATCGTTCAGGTTGCTGCAGATGTTTTTCTTAACTGGGCAAAGCAGATTTCATTATCAGTAAAGTAAAGCTGAGGATTCAAGTCTAGGAAAAATGATTTTTACCATTCAGATCTGCTGTTATTTATGCATTTGTTTGTTTTTATGTCTACTGGCTTTAGAACAGCACCATAAGACCAACATTATTTCCCTTATTCCTCCAAAAGGATCATTTCTATTTCTTTAGACTTCATATTTAATTCTGAAAGGGGTAAAAATGTGAGGAAAGAGAAACTGTTTGGTATGAAGGGAGTTTAAGGGATCAGAGTGAATAATTATTATGATCTCATTTTATAAGGAGGACTAGAGGAGCTTTGGGGGTTTGAAGAAGCTTTGGGAACTTTTCAAAACAAGAACTTTCTAAAAATATTTACCTAGCACACACTCTGATGTCATGATTTGGTGTAAATGAGTCACTGCCGAATTTCTCCCAGAACACTTTCATAGTCACACTGCAGATTGGAGGAGGTGCCACCTAGAGGGAGCAGAGAGGGAAGCTTTACCACGATGGTTGTATGTTTATACGCATGCAGACCACCAGTGTTGTGAAAAAGACCACAGTCTTTAGTCGACTCCAGTCTCCCACTCTCTTAATTGACCATTCAAGGCTACATTAGTCCTGTGTTTGAATAACAGCTTTTTGATGCAGTTAGTTGTCCTCCAAACAGAATTTAAGCCACCTACTAATCCTGTTTTTCTTTTCCTCATTTCTCCTCTCCTTCTTCAGTGGTGTATGAGCATCGCTCCAGGCTAGAAAAGTCTCTGCAGAAGGAGAGACTGGAGCACAAGAAGGCCAAAGAAGGTGAGAAAAATGGCATCTACACTCAATTTTGACTTCAATGCTAAACTTTAAGGAATTCATATCTCACTCTAAAACAGGTCAGAGTATGACTGAACAAATATAAGACTGTGGTTAGAAATACTGTATCATGAGACCTTTAATGTTCAATGACACCATTAGATATGTGTTATAGGAGTATAATTTGATTTGATGCATGCATCTGGCAACTTTTTATGCATATAGCTTTCACAGAAAATTCAGATCTTTAAAATCCGATATGAAGTAGCAGCTATTCAAGTCTTACTTTTTTAAATGTATTTCTGTCATAACATATTCTCAAGATTAGCAGAAAAAATTCTATCTATCTATCTATCTATTATATTTTTGTAAAGCTATTTTAAATATACTTATTTTCTAGAAAGTATATTTTCACATGTGGATCTGTACAGGTAACTGTTTTGTGTTCTGTTTGTGCAGCCTTTTTCTTCTCTATTTGAATACTGAACAGTATAAATGTTTTCACTATTTTGTATGTATAAATACAGTTACAAGAAAAAGTATGTGAACCTTTTGCGAGTACTTGGATTTCTGCTTAAATTGGTCATAAAATATGTTCTGATCTTCATCAAAGTCACTTCACTAGACTAACATAGTCTGCTTAAGCTAATACCGCACAAAAAGTTTTTATGTTTTTATTGATCACAACATGTAAATATTCACAGTGCAGGGTGGAAAAAGTATGTGAGCCTTTGGATTTAATAACTGGTTGACCCTCCTTTGGCAGCGATAACCTCAACCCAACATTTCCTGTAGTTGTAGATGAGACCTGCACAACGGCCAGGAGGAATTCTGGACAGTTCTTCCGTACAAAACTGTTTGAGTTCAGCAATATTCCTGGGATGTCTGGTGTGAATCGCTCTTTTGAGGTCATGCCACAGTATCTTAATCGGATTGAGGCCAGGACTCTGACTGGGCCACTGCAGAAGTTGTATTTTCTTCTGTTGAAGCCATTCCATTGTTGATTTACTTCTATGCTTTGGGTCATTGTCCTGTTGCATCACCCATCCTCTGTTGCGCTTCAGTTGGCAGACAGACTGTCTCAAGTTTTCCTGCAAACTGTCTTGATAAACTTGGGAATTCATTTTTCCGTCGATGACAGCAATCCGTCCAGGCCCTGGGGCAGCAAAGCAGCCCCAAACCATAATGCGTCCTCCATCAGTAGATCTTCTGAGAGCTCTTCTGTGCGAGGCATGGTTCACATCAGGCAATGCCTCTTGAGAACAGCAAACTCACAACTGGTGTGTGTTTTTTATAGGGCAGGGTAGCTTTAATCGACACATCCTATCTAATCACATTGACTGGATTCCAGGTTGGCTGACTTCTGGCTCCAATTAGCTCTTGAAGAAGTAATTAGCCTAGGGGTTCACATACTTTTTCCACCCTGCACTGTGACTGTTTACATATTGTGTCGAATGAACACATGAAAACTTCTAATTTGTTGTGCTGTATTAGTTTAAGCAGACTGTGTTTGTCTAGTGATGTGACTTAGATGAAGATCAGAACTTATTTCATGACCCAATTTAAGCAGAAATCCAAGTAATCTCACATATTTAAATATATATACATATATATATATAAATAAACCTTTTACATGAGTAATTTTTATGTATATGTCTTTGATTTAAAGATGGTAAATTATATATTTCTGTCTCTTTTTTCAGATTTTCTGGTTTATAAACTGGAAGCACAACAGTCAATTAACAAGGAAAAGGTAAGTTTCCACACATCTTTCACCTACTGTATGTTCTCGCACAGTGCGAGAATTTGAATTTGAATAGGCTGCCACAGTTTTTACATTTTTAAAAATAAAAACTGTAGAAGCCTATTAATGGCTTTCTGTATCATGTAAAAAGAAAGCCTTTCCGTAACATTATCTTTGTACTGTATATATGAACAACAATACAATGAATGAAATAACGGATACTTTTATAAGATATGTATCAATCTCAATATCCGCTGCAAAACTATGGTCCAGTATATGTTTTTTATGGTTTGTACCCAGCTTAGAGCACTGTTATTTGGCTCCTATTGAAGATAGTACAAGCTTTTGAAGAAGTGGATGAATGTCAGACTAATTTATACATAAAAAAAATTTGTGCATTTAGTTCAGTTTAAGGACAAATTGACTGACACACTGCTCTATATCCTGTCTGTTATGTAAGTTTTTGCAAAAGAATGTTGCTATATTGAAATCTGTTCTTTACTTGTAGCTTTAGGTATTTTTTCCTTTTCACCCTGTCTGCTGCTCCACAATATTTTATGATGCGGACTTTGTGAGTGCACCAGAGAAACTTTTACAAGTCCGTGGAGCATAAATATCCTGATTAGGGCTGTCACTTTAGTGCATTAATTAGATTAATTAATTACAAAATTAATGCGTTATAAAAATTAATCGCAAGATTAATCATTGCACACAAACATTTTGATGTTGGCCAGCTGGAGGACCTGTACATGGCAGTGGCACGTCACTTCACACATGCGTCTCTAGTCAAACCAAACAAAGCCCAGGTGACAACAGGAATGACATATTTAAGACTTAGTCTTATTTTATTTTTGAATTTATTTATCTATATTTGTTCTACATTCTTTAATAATGCATCAGGCCTAATTGTTTTGCTAGATGTCCTCGACCTTTTTCTTATTTTGAATTTGATTTATGAAACACACTTAAAGTGTAATTTGAGTTGCCTGATTGAGCTTAGAATTTTCTGGACAAGTTGCCCTGACTTTGGTTTTATTTAGTCACCAATAAAAATGTGGATTTACAAATCTTCACTTCTTAGTGTATTCGTGTGATTAGTCATGCACTACAATTTTATAATATCCAAGATTTCAAATCCTTTATTTGGGTACTTTAAGCAGATATGTGATTAAAATGCGATTAATTAGATTCATTAATTATAAATCCGGTAATTAATTAGATTATTCTTTTTAATCGTCTGACAGCACTAATCCTGATATGACTGATGATAGCTTGACACATGACATAACCATATGATTAATTTTACTGAAAATGGTCAACTGTGTTTTAGTTGCTGAGCAGCATGCAGATATCAAATATGAAATAATTATAGCGAGCTACGAGTGAGGAAAATCTATCGTCCCGTGATCATTCAAGATCTACCACTTGCACAAATGGATCCAAGGTCTTTAAATTTCACCCGTTAGGCTGGACCCACCCCTGGCTTGTTTTGTCTTGAAAATCTTGGCCTGATTTCATTTGTGCGATGAATTTGTAACAGTGTTCAGTGTTTGTTGTATAACTTTTTTATGATTTCAAAGCACTGCTACTTCAGTCCGCACCATTACAGTTCATATATTTGGCCACACCAGTAACATCAAGCCTAAAGTTCAAGGTTTTTAGTTGGCATTTTTATAATGGATTTATTTTTCCTCTTTGTTCAAACAGCAAGACTCAAACAGCAAGTTCAATTCCCTTCAAGTGCAGCACCAGATGTTGAAGGTACAGGGCATTTTAATCTTTTTATTCATGAACATTTACTCATCCAGAGGGTTAATTATTTAGATAAGCAGTGAAATCACCATGCTAACCTCATTTGCTTTGTCACTAATCTAACACCCTTCCTATCTGCAGCTTGCAGTGGTAGTTGCAGGAAAGGATAATACCATATTATTTATTTTAAAAAGAAGAAGAAGAAGAATGGAAATCTTACAATGACAGTGGTGTTTAATCTCACCAGAATCAGCATGAAGACCTAAAGAAGCAGTATTACGAGCTTCAAGACCAGCACCAAGTCCAGGGCGATGACCACAACAGGCTGCTGGATGAATATAGAGTGCGCTATGAAAAACTTGAGCAAACCAAAGAGGTGGAGCTCTCCCAACTCAAAGGTAGTAATGCTCACATGCAGTATTAGAGTACGTGGAGTGCAGCCTTAAACTTTTTTTCTTTGTCTCCACCTTCTGACATGATAAAATACTGCATGCAGCTATAAAAGAGAAACTGCAACTTGGAGCCACGTCTGTCTCACATAAGGAACCATCTTCAGATCAACTTGACTTACATGTCTTGATTTACCAGTAATTCACAAACACTTCATCTTTTATCACTGAATGAATCAAAAGGCAGTACTTGGATAATTAATTGTAATCTTAAATTTTAGTCTTCTTTTATGTGTTCAGAAAAGGCTGTAACAGGTCATTTCAAGAGCAGGAGAGACTAAATCAGTGTTGTGCATTTTAGTAAGATGTGCAAGCATGATGCAGACGATTATTGTTTCTTATCTAAGGTCTCTGAACCGATGCATATTAAAGTTTTGTCTGTTTGATGTGGCAGATAACGTGTATAATCTCAGAGAAGAAAATAAACAGCTGAGGAAAGCCCACCATGAAATCCACACACAGCTACAGGACGCACAGGTGAGACTAAAGTATTTGGATTATTAAAATACAAGTTCAAATTTGAATATAAATTAATTAATACATGTTTTGCTATTTTGTTTGTGTTTTTAGGTTCGGCATCAGGACATGAAGGCTGCACATGATAGGCTCGCACTGACTCTAGAAGACCACAAGAGTGCGCTAGCTGCAGCACAGGTACATAGAGTTGGGTCATTGTTGATTGCAGCTGACTGATGCTGCACCTCAGAGGTCCCAGTCTATCGTGCAAATGTACTAATCCAGGGTAGTCAGTGCAGAAAACACAACTTTTGGTAACAGTTCTACAAGCACTGTTGTTGGGATCCAGAACATAGTGGTGGAAAAAATCTGTGGTGCAGCTTGATGTTGGTGTGAGGGATCAGATGTTGCTGTTTCTCTCTGAGACTGATCTTTAACTTGCCCAAACTGTTAAGTGAACGCACTGTACTCCTCTTTTATCTGCTCTTTCATTCACAGAGACGGACTGAAGTAGTAATTTACGATGTAGCCTTCTCTTTCTTTCATCAGGTCTTTAGTTTTGATAAACACATAGCATGCTTCCTGACAGACATTCCCACAGAGTTCTCTCCATCAGTCCAGGGGGGCTGGTTTAGCCAGGACTGTCTGAGCGGTGCATCTAAAGCCCATTCCAGCCAGCCAGCCAGAAAGACATAATAGAGGGAGGGTGAGAGGAATTTGGCAAGAACTTTTAGACTTTCGTCCACATGGCCTGTTAATAAACTTATGGTTAAGTGAGATGTCTTTAAGAGACTAATGCAGGAGTTTTTGTCATTAGATGTGGGGTCAAATGGAGTGAATCATGTTGCCTGCCAATCTGTTGATTTAGATGTAACCTTGTTTAACTGTGAATCTGTTGATTCAGTAATAATCCATTCCTAATAAACTGAAATTACATTAATGTCATAGTTAAAACATGCTGACAGTGGTTGTTACCTGCTTGCTGTCCAGTTCATTTAAGCTCACTATGGTACGGGAGTACAGGTTTCCCAAGTTGTTGTTACTGCTGTGTTTGTGGCATGTTAGTGGGCATGAAAGGGCTTGAATGTGTTAGCTGATATTGATCATTGGTGATTGAATGTAAGAGCAAATGTGAGCAAATGAGAAGGTGTGATGCTGTTGAAAAGAGCTTTGAGTGGTTAGAAAAAACTAGAAAATTGCCCTATGAGCTCAAGTCCATTTATCAGAGACCAACAATTGTTTTGATTGTGACCATTAATGTAACTTCACTTGTGAGTCACATTAACAGCATGTTGGTAAAAGTTGGCTTTCTGTGCAACAGGAATAAACATCCAAGTCAAGCTTGTGGACTTACATCTATAAATCTAAACCTAAAATATTGAAAAAAAGATCATTGCACTTTTCAATCCGGTCCCAATCCAGACATTTCTTGAAATTTTCATTGAAATCCGTCCATAATTTTTTATGTTATCTTGTCTAACAGAGAAACAAACTAATAAACAGGCCAACTGACCAAAAAAAAAAAAAAAAACAGACTGCGGCAAAACATGGCTGCTGGCGGAGGTAATGATGTGAAACCTATTCTGTCACAGGTCGCAGAGGTTCAATTATACCCCTTTCAGACTGACCTAAAAACCTGTTAAATCAGGTAACTATCAGCTCCTGTCGGCAGTTTGAAAGGGTTTAATCAGCATTTCAACCCGCGTCGTTTGACCCTGCAAGCCACGCAGGTTTTAATCGGCTCGGCTCTGATTGGCTTCCCGACCCACTACTTTAGAAATGATGTTGTATGATGTCCCCACTGCATAATATTACGCCCGCACAAGTTCCATCCGCCTTTGTATCATCAGCGCCGAGTTTGTACATGTTTAATGAGGGACAAAAGTACAAAGTAAAGAGAACCACGTCCACAGCCTCCATGCTCCTTTCCATTGTTTACATGGAGGGACTACGTGGCGCTGATGATGTCATCAACGTGATGACATCAGCTTGATGTGCCAGAGGAATAAACACAGCCATGCAGCTCGTCTGCTGCTGATTAGACGTGTGTTTGCCGGCAGTGAGGGAAGACTCACTTGCCAATTGGCTTCAAAAAACCTGTGTTGACCGGCTAATTTTAGTGTGAAAGCAGTATAACAATATTGATAATTAAACAGCACCTCTAAAGATTCCTTCTTATCCATTCTGTGGTTTTGTTTGTCATTTCTCTCAGGTGCAGGTAGATGAATATAAACAGCTTAGAGACTCTCTAAACCGGATACCCAATCAGAGAGATGCTGAGCAGCATGCACCCCAGCAAGCTCAAGTGGCTGCTGCAGTGCCTGAGCCACACATAAATGAAGTCCAGCCCGCCCACGTACTGGATCAGCCACACAAAGATGAACCTGCCCGTGAGGAGGTACATCAGGACACTGAGTCCAGGGTAATGTTGGATTCATGCTGGTTTCCTTTACAATCAAGGCAAAGACCTCATCAGCACATTTACATGAGCACATATCTATCTTTGGTTTGTCTTAGTTGAACCACCAGGAAGAGGGGGTGCATTCTCAATCCCATAATGCATTGTTAGAAAAAGAGGATGGAGAAGGAGAGGCAGAGAGGAAGAGGGAGCTGGCAGAGGAGGAGATGGCTCAAGCAGGGCAGCCTCAGAAGCTGGAGGAAGACCCGGATCAGCCTCAGGAGGAAGAGGAGCCAGAACAGGAACAGCCGGATGAGAACGCCCTGGACCTACAGAGACACCAGCCTCAACCGGTCAGAACTGGTGTAGACCAAGTCTTTTTTTACAGAGCAAAATGAACCTGTTACCTGTTGTATTAGATGTTTCTCATTTCAGAGTTACTGGTTTAGAGTGCCTTTTTATTCTTAACTGATTCATTTAGCTTAGTGAACAAATCTTCACGATGATAAATCACTATCACGTCTGATATAGGGCTGTGGGCCGCAATACATAGTCAGGGAGTGAAGATCTGGCCAAATAAAGGTTGAAATCGCTAAGAGTATTGGCAGCATGATGGTGCAACAGGCTAGTGGGCGTGACTTTTCTGTGTGGAGATTGTCTGTTCTCCCTGGGCCTGTGGGAGTTTTCTCAAGGTACAGCAGTTTCTGTTGAAAGATTAGTAAGTTTAGGTCTGTTGGTGACTCTAATTTCTCCCGAGGTGTGAGTGTGAATGGTTGGCTGTGCCTCAGCATGGCCCTGCAATCATCTGACAGCCAGTTCAGGGTCTACCTTCCCCCAACAATCCCAGAAGCGATGAGGGCTATAGATAAACAAGGAATTAAGGAGAACTAATACTGGATTCTTCCAGTGTCTGATATGCCAATAATTCAAAACTCACTGTTGTTGCATTTTATTCTTTGATTACATTTTTTAATTGTACAAGTGGAAATTGGACAACAGTGAGGTAAACACTTATGATACATTTTTACATTTTGCCAGTATTACAGCCAATAAAAGGAATATTTACAGCCAGTGTGCGCAGAAAAGATATCTGTGGTAAATGACAGTGAAAATTTTCAGAACTGCCAATACTGATGATCAGCTATTAGGCAATTATCTGCATTTACCGATATACTGTTTTTAAAATATATGTAATTAAATATGGTTTTTTTATGTTGTATATAAATGTTAATTGAAGCAGGTGTGACCTGCTGGAATGTTTTTTTATTTTATGTAAAAATAAGAGTTGTTCTTTAACCAAAACAGAAGGGAAACTTTAATTAGGTTTAAGGCTATACAAAGAAAAGGCATAAGTTGAGATTCTGAAAGGTCCTAATTAGGGATGTGCGCGACTAGTCGTTTAATCGGTTAACCGCCTACTTATTTATTAATCGTTTAGTATTTTACTAGTCGGTTAAACGCTACATTAAGCATCATGCATCTTGTTCTTCACGCCTCTGCGCATAGCCGTCAAGTCTCCCGTTTTGGCCGGGAAACTACCGTATTTTATCCCTCTTTCCCGCCGTCCTCCCGTATTAATATTTTCCAGTAATTCTCCCGTATTAAAAAAAACATTCCTCTGCCTCTGCTACTAACTGAACACTGTCACTCGTCTGGCGAGAAATGTCACCTGCAGTATCCTGCATGTTTGTTTTCCTCCTCTTTTACTACCAAAGAGGCTGAATGACAAGATGCCTCACTACGTCTATCTTTCTTAACACCGGGGTGCGTTGGTTCTATAGCGGATTTAGCGGATTTATAGCCGAGTGAGCATCTGTCAAACATGCGATCTTGGGGGTGAAGACGGGGCCGCTCGCGCGTCCACACGGAGAGAGCCGAAGTGAACGTCCTGAAGAGTAACGAGGAAATAAACGCTAATATGAGTGATGGCACAAAAGATACGGTTCTTAAGCCGGCTGCCCCAGTGTGAGAATGTGTTGGTTTTAAACAGGATGAACAAGGTGTGAGCTCATGAACACCTACGAGCTGATATGTCGCATTTGTTTGAAAGTAGTGGCGACGAAAATGTGCAGGTGCAGCGGAGCCTTTGTCCTGACAGTCAACACTTACTGAGGTGTTTGGTCGGCAAAGAACATATAGATAAAAGCCCAAAATGAAGCGCTCACAGACAGTGTCGTTTGCTACATTGCAAAAGAAGTGCAGCCCTTCAATACGGCTGAAAAGCCAGCAGTTACAAACGTTTGACAGATAGTACGAATTGACTGGGAGAAAGTACATGTCACAATTCCTGAACTGTATAAACTCCATTTTATTTAGGCCATAGTTTTTATTGTTGTGTGAGTTTTGTTTTTTCTTTACAGAGACAGGGTCTATTTTTTTTTTTGTTTTTGACTAGTATAATTATTTTTATTTCCAAGCAATTTTGCTAAAAGATAGGCCATTTCATTTTCATTGCTTTTTTTCTCTTTTTTGTTTGTTAAATTTACAATATTTTTTGTTCAATTTATTTTATTTAAAATATCCTGACCTTCCAATTACAGTTAAATATTCTTAAGAAATGAAAGTTTCTTGAATTGTGAACTAGTCTTAAGTGCCAGAGATTTCAGGGAAATTCTATTCTAGGCTACTATGTTGTACATTTGGAATTGTCATGCTGCTGCATCTAAGTTTCATACCAAAGCAGTATTCATAATAAATGCCATGCATTGCATTGGCAAACGTATCAGAAATGTATTTCTCTTTAAATTGTTCAACTTTATTAAGTCAGTTGTTGTTACATCAATAGAATTTAAATTAACAGTTTGTCCTGAGTGTTTGGGCTAAAATAGTTCCTAAATACACATTTGCATGTTAAACTTTTAACTTAATATGTGTATTAAATTGTGAGTTTTCTTGCTTATAGACTAGTCGACTAGTCGCAAATAAAATTTGAGACTAGTCGGCGGGGAAATTAGTCGAAATTCCCATCCCTAGTCCTAATGCTGTTGCATTAACAAAGGGATTGTCAGACTGAAGCGAGTACTCATAGACTGTGCCCTACCTTTTATGTCACGGTGTCAGTTTTGATTTAAATAATTAATTCAGAAGTAAATATAAGAAAATGTATGTTTTTAATTAATCGAATCCCCAATTCTTGATTTGCAGAGATTTGGTCAACACAATCATTCTGAGCCTGTGATGATTGTGTTGAAATGCAAAATAGAAAAATAAATATACAGTTAACACTAGGGCTGTAGCGATACACTTATTTTCCGATACGATACGATACACGATATTCAGCTCACGATACGATAATATCACGATATATCACGATATCACAATATTGCGATATATTGCGATATTCTACATTAAACTAGGAAAAAACCTAGAGGCAGTGAATATGTAACTTTTCTATTTTATTGTTATTGAAATATGTCAAATGCAGCGTTACATACATACACTTAACACAGAGTGCATCAAGTCAATTAAACTAATGTTGCAAAGAAATTGTTCTTGTTTTCCCTTTAACAAAGTGTTGAAATCATCCTAACCTGTAGTGCAGCTCAAACTGTAATCAAACCCATGAGAAACAAAGAGCTTTGAGTTACTGACAGAACAGTAAGTTAAAAAAAAGTCACATATTTCTCTTGTCACTGTCTGAACTGAATAGTGCATGAAAAAAAAACAAGTGCATACATCTTTATAAGTTGTATTTTATTCCCAACTCTGATAAAATATGGGTTTTTATTTTTACAAAAAATATCGATACTAAGATTTGAGATATTGATATTATATCGGGAGTCAAAATATCGATATGTATTGGGATATCGATATTTTTCTACACCTCTAGTTAACACTGTCATCAATACATGGATTCATAGTCAAAATTTAATTGTAAGTCTTGTCTAAAAAAAAAAAGGGATAAAATAATAATTACAGTTATCATTTGACATCTCTTGCATTCTATTGTATTGTATTGTATTTTTTTTTAACAATTTGTGTATCTGCTCAAAAGGATGTCCATCCAGAGCCACAGCTTCAGCACGAGGCCCACGCCCAGGTCGAACGGGTGAAGTCGGCTTATGAGCAGCAGCAGGAGCAGCAGCGCCTGGAGGCTCGGAGAAATGAGGAACGAAAGCAGATGCAGCTTCATCAGGAGGCCCTTCAGGCCCAGAGAGAAAAGGTGCTAAAGGAGAGGGAGCAGAGGCTGAAGGAGGAACAGGAGAGGGAGCAGCAGCATCACAGAGAGGCTGACAGACGGGAGCAGCTGCTGAGAGAGGAGCAGCAAAGGTCAGAATACAAATCAGTTTCTATATTTTATAGATCACAAAACAAGTTTTTCACTAATTATGTAAGAATTGTCACTAAAAGGAGGTCACATGAAGACAGATGATAAGAAAATAAGATGTACTTAACACCATTTTTTTTATCTATCAGTTTATCTACCTCACATAAATGACAAATCCTCTGGGCTCTCACATGCAGATCGGGGATTTTCACTTAGCTCTTATTTGTATGTACTGCTGGTAAGGTTTTATAAAACACAATACTTTTCAGACAGACATGCCTACCTACCAACCAAACTAGGACATTCTGGTGTTATATCAGCTGGTTACAGAGAAAGGTTGTCAAGCAACATATATACACAAAAAGAGAATTATGGGTATAAAAAATAGGCTGTACCTGTGTACATTAAACAAGGTTATTGCAATTCACTATAGATAAAACAAAAAACACTTAGTATCTACAAGGCAGAGTAACTGGAGTATAAAAACAAATAAACTTGAGTCTAAATACTGAATAGAAATTACTCTTCTCTCAACAAAGAGAGTAATTAGTATGCAAATGCGGCTATATTAACAGTGTGAAGTATGAAGCCCATCAGGACACACAGCTTTGACACTTGTCAGAGGACAGTCATTGTGAAGCCTCTCTGCCTGACAGGTGGGCTCTTGCACTGAAGTATGGCTTTGTCCTGTATCTGTCCTTTTGACCGCAGTCTGTTGGAGAAGGGGCTTTGCTGTCCAGTAGGTGGTGCAGAGGATGGTCCAGGTTATCCGTGATGGTTTATAGTTTGTTCAGGGTGCCCCTCTCTGCCACCACCAAGAACAGGTCCGGCTGGCAACCATCACAGAGCTTCACAGGGATCTCCTTCTCCTGCCTGTGCCCCACTAGTCAATCCAATATTTCAGAAAATTGTATATGCAAAAAAGGACATTTACCTTGAAAACAGAAAAAAAATATCCATATTTCCAAGAAAACATGGATCCAGTTTGCATCAACTGTTTCTGTTTCTTACTTATTGCATTAGAAAAGCAATTTGTAAATTGAAACAGCAATGCATATAAAATATTATTAAAATAGAAATGCAACACTAACACACATTACACCATTATAGACTATAGTTACTTAGTAGTAAGTGCTACATTAAGCTCATTGAATTAAGTATAATATATTGCTGGCTAAGAACTGACAATCTGTTCTATATCAGTAGAAATCAGTGTGTTAAAAGTATCTATGTAGCAACAATTTGCCCTCTTGTCATCAAGGACAAAACTAATGCAGTAGGCAAAACTATTGTTGGCCAAGTTTCCAGTCCCTGCTTTAAAGCATTCTTTCATATACTTTACAACCGGATGTTTTCATCAGACTGCCTGTATTGTCACTATTTTTGAACAGGAAGAGGGCAGAATATGAGAATATGGATAATGACATTGTTCAGGGGGAAGAGGACCGTCACACTGATGATGAAGAAGGTGAGAAAGGTAACAAGAGAAGATCAAGCTGACAAATTATGGTCACAAAAACTGTGAGGCATTAATATTTGTTGTGTTTACAGAAAGAGATGTCCATATGTTACACAAGGAGGAGGAGCGACATGAAGCAGATCACAGAGTGCCTCCACATCAGCAGGTGACTGCTCGCTCCATCTGTTAACACACACGTCCTAATCAGCTGTCTGTTCTTTCAGCACGTTTCGTCACTTAACTTTCACACCACTGTATCATGTGTCAGACGCACACTCAGCCATCCATCCACAGATCAATTCTTCTGTCCTCCCTACCCATTTTCCACTCGCACACATTCATCTTCTGCCTGTCTGTCAGCCCAGTGAGCTATTAAATCTCCTGAATAGCAACATGGCAATTAATACAACATTAATGCCGGATTACTGCCGCAATCAGTTTTGATTTGTTCTCCTCCATGCCTCAGCTTCATTACATCATTTTTTTATTGCTTTTCTCATTTTCTACTGGAAATATCCCCTGGTCCTTCTAATGTATGTACTGCTTAAAACATTCCCTTGTTTTAGATTTAAATACTCTCTGACTCTGTCCTACTCAGGGCGGTGTAGAGGGTGAGCTGGACCCTGAAGATGACCCCAACAACCAGGGGGAGGATGAGTTTGAGGAGGCAGAGGATGAGCACCCACAGCACAAGGCCGCAGTGGAAGAAGAAGAGGAAGAAGAGGAGCCCGCAGCACCAGCACAGCACCTAAACACACACAAGGGGCCTGACCAACCTGCTGTGGAGGAAGAGCTGGTGGTGAGTGAAAGAGAGATAATGTTCAATGACCTTGAAAATATCCAGCTGCTGAGATTAAAGCAACATAAGAAAATTGAGGTGTGGCTTTGGGTCGTGATCAGCCCCTATTACCAGCTCCAGACATGGCAAAAATTGTTGGTACCCTTTCGTTTAAAGAAAGAAAAACCCATATGCTGAAATATTTACAGATCAGGGACTGAGTTACCTTTAGAATCCAGTACACAGATAGAAATCCCATAATAGATTGTTTTACGCTATCTGTTGAGCACCACCGAGCCTCTATATTTTATAGAATAACCAATCAACTGCTCAGCAATGGGTGTCAAACCCTGAAAGCAATATGGGAGAAAGACCTGGGGTGTCTGATGAATGAAGAGGAGTGGCTTAAAGCCATATCAGATAACGGGAAATATGTTAGGGAGGCTAAAGGTGAATTGACACAATACAAAATAACACATAGGTATTACTGGACACCACAAAGACTTCACAGAGCTGGTTTAATAAATAATAACCTCTGTTGGAAATGTCAGAAAGGCATAGGTGCTTTGCTACATTGCATTTGGGAATGCCCTGTCATTCAACCTTTCTGCAAGATGGTTGTGGAAAACTTGAGTACCTGGTTGGAAAGTGCTGTACCATTATCTCCGAGACTCTGTTTATTAGGCGATAGAAGCCAAATACACAACATATCAAAGGCAAAATTTTCTGTAATCATAGCAGGTATTACAGCAGTTGCCAGGACAAAACTTAAATTATGGAAAACAGCTGAGCCCCCAAAACTGAAAGAATGGATAAACACTATGATAAAGACAGCTTCATCTGAATATATGCTCAACAAGATGGACAATGTAAACAAGAATGCGGCACCAACCTGGGATCTGTTCTGGACTCGCATCACTCTGCCTGATGAGACCATAGACTGTAAAAAACATGGACGCCATGATGCTCGGCTAAAATTGAAGCCGCCACGAAAACTGCTCCCCCTGGTGACTGGCTGCAGTATAGGTCAAATCTCCGTCTCCCCCATTCATCTGGACGGGCTGAAGTGAAACTTCAAAAAATTAATACACCTCGTAGAAATATTTCTCCCATCCGTATGCTGTGGTGACATTAAAGTATTATTGGGCTGCGTGTTTTCCAAGTCCTCTTTTTTCTGAAAAGTTTCTTTTTTATTAGTTATTAGAGTTTAAAAATGACCGCGGTTTACGGCAGCTTCACAATGATTGTGTACGGCGTATGCTGCGGAGTGTTGCGACCGTTTGCGACAGCTGCGTCCAAATATGGTCCAGATTCTCTACTGGTTGCACAATGGCGGCGCCCTGACAAGGGATGTTCTGGCTTCAAATCCGTTACATGGTGGAAGGCGGAGCCACGCTATCCAGTTCTTATAATACATCCATGGATGAGACTTCAGCATGAACACCTTCCTCTGAACATATCCAACTGTATCCAAAGTTCTAATCTTCTGTATGTTTATTTTACCTAGTCATGTAATTATTAACACACCCCTTGTCACAAGTGATTGTATCGCTTACCATACTTTCATTATTATCGTTATCATTTTTTTTCTTTTTTTTTTCTCTTTCCATATGCCACTGATATTTCATGGAGTGTGTATAACAAGAAACATCTCACAATGTAAAATGCTGTACTGTCAAATCTTAAGGATAAAAGAAATAAATTGAATTGAATTGAAAAGAAAAACAAAAAAAAAAACATGATCACTGAAATAACTTCAAACTAAGTAAAACAATAATTATAAAAAAATAATTAGTGAAAATCAACTAATAAAAATTACACATTGCTTTTGAATTGTGGTTCAAAATAATTTTATAAAACAAACTAATGAAACTGGCCTGGACAAATATGATGGTAGCCCTAGAAAAGATTGAACATCATCAAACCATAGGGGCATGTTAAACTAAAGTGTGTCCTGTGATCAGTATCACAGGTGTCTTCAAACTTGTCAGTCAGTCTGCCTATTTAAACGGTGAAAAGTAGTCACTGTGCCGCTTGGTATCTTGGTGTGTACCACCACCTGAACATGGACCACAGAAAGCTAAGACAGAGTTGTCTCAGGGGATAAGATAGAAAATTATAAACAAGCAATAAAAGGTAAAGGCTATAAGACCATTTCCAAGCAGCTAGATTTTCCTGTGACTGCAGTTGCACATATTATTCAGACGTTTAAGTTCCAAGGGACTGTAGCCAAGGCTGCAAGAGGAAAATTGATGACATTGAAGAGACGAATAATACGAATGGTAACCAAAGAGCCCAGAACAACTTCCAAAGAGGTTAGAGGTGAACTCCAAGGTCAAGGTACATCAGTACAGTATCAGATTGCACCATGTGTTATGTTTTGAGCCAAAGTGGACTTAGTGGAAGAACACCACTGTTGAAAGCTAATTATAAAAAAGCGAGACTGGATTTTGCCAAAATGCATATTGACAAGCAACAAAGCATCTGGGAGAATCTCCTTTAGACAGATGAGACAAAACTGAAGCTTTTTGGCAAGTTACATCAGCTCTGTGTTCAAAGACACGAAAACGAAGTATATGAAGAAAAGAACACTGTACCTACTGTTCAACATGGAGGAGGCTCAGTTATGTTCTGGGGCTGCTTTGCTGCATCGGACACAGGATGTCTTGAATCTGTTCAGAGTACAATGAAATCTCAAGACTATCAAGCAAAATATGCTGCCCAGTGTCAGAAGGCTTGGTCTCAGTCACAGGACACGGGTCATCCAACAGGATAATGACCCAAAACACACAGCCAAAAACACACAGCTAAAAACATCCAAGAAATATGAAGGACAACACACTGGACTATTCTGAAGTGGCCTTCTATGAGCTTTTATCTAAATCCTATAAAGCATTAGCAAAAGGTGCTGAAACATTCTGTCTGGAGAAGACACCCCTCAAACCTGAGACAGCTGGAGCAATTTGCTCATGAGAATTGGGTCCAAAATATACCTGTGGACAGGTGGAGAAGTCTCATTGAGAGTTACAGAAATTGCCTGATTGCAGTGATTGCCTGAAAAGGTTCTGCAACAAAATATTGAGTTAAAGGTGTAGTCAGCGATGTAGGAGAAAACGAGAGGAGGGTTTGTCTATATTCGAATTTAGACCCGCCTCCCGAAAGCTGATGAACGTGCATCGTCATGGAAACGGCCATAGAAACTGTGTAGCTGACGTAGCTAAGGAAACCCCGACTGGTCAGACAACTCGACTGCCAATATTGAAAACATCACAACAACAGTACATTTTGGCAGATTAGACAATAAGATGAATGCCTGACGGCTGTTACTGTTCAGTGAAGCACCACAGAGCTAATGTTGCTTAGCTTACCTATCCAGCAGACGGACGGCGACGGCCGCGCCCGTTTTCAGGTCTTTCAATTGGCGGAGTTTCCTCCACCGTCGGAAAGCAACACCAATGTTGCTTTGCTCTTTGCTCTTTTGGTCATAGCCCTTCTTTTCCACTTTTCACTCCTCTGACCTCTTTCTTTGGGCTGTTTTCAGCCATTGCTACTGCAACTATTGTATCTCTCTCTTACGCTTAACTGCTTGCGCTTCATAACCTCACTATGATACCCCCTGGATGTGGGGGTTTTACTTTGTTTTTAGTAACTCGGCCACAGTGTTTACCGGCTGAAATTCTGAGTCACGGCTGTATATTGAGACCGGATTTTTTTTCAACGTGCTGTCAGTGGTGACATCTTGTGGATGGAGGGGAGACATACAGTGAATTTCACAAATAATGCATTAGATTAGAAGATTAGAAGATCGCTGAGTACACCTTTAAGGGTGCCATCATTTTTGTGTAAACCAATTTAATTAGTGTTTTTTAATAATTCTGTTGAACCACAATTTAAAAGCAAAGTCTGATCTTCATCAGTTGATTTTCACAACATTTCTATTTATTAGTACTTTTGTTAGTTTCAAGCTATTTCAGTGACCATGTGGGTTTTTCTGTCTTTAATGGAAGGATATCAATAATTTTTGCCACATCTGTTTGTTTAAATTCAGTCTCAACTCTTAGCCAAAAAGTGGAAATGTCAGACAAAGGCAAAAATTATTATAGGTTTGAATAAATTTCATATCAAAGTGATGTAATTCTGTTAACTCTATCAGGTCTTGCCCGTCAAAATCAAATCTTTTTCAATGTTACATCTTTGACCTCTTCAGTACCACTTTAAATGCACAAAGCCAAGCAAATTAAAGAAAATGTATTTCCTCCTTATAGCCAGTGGGATAACTTTCTCTGGACTTTACAGTCTGAGTATCATTGATTAACAATAACTTCGGTATTATTGCATTTTTTGTGCAGGTTTAGATTTTGACTAAAATGTGATACATTAAGCTCAGATAAAACCTGGACATGCTGGAACAACAAGCCAAAAATTAGAACAGAAAAGACTTCAGTCTTTTTTTCTAATAAAGTCTTGTTATTTTTTTTAATGATCACACTTTTAACCCTTTAAATGTCCTTTGAATGTGATAATATCCAAGTGCCACAGTTCCAAACTAGAACAGCACTCTGAGAGAGCAGACCTCTGCCAAGCAGCTTAGTTCCACCCACAGATTGTGATTTCCACCCAGCATTATAGTACTATATTTATTTTATTTTCATTGTGGAATGAAAAATATCAATCTGCAAGAAGTATGATTATTGTTGATATAAATATCATCCAATAGAGTGACCTAGTCAGTAATGGGTCTTGTAACTTGTTGGCTGAACCAATGTGCTACTTTTGTACAGATGTTGGTGTTGTGCGTGTCACGGTGCTTGCTAAAATGGACTATTTCCATATCGACATTATCAGCAGCCTTGTTTTGAGTGATGAACAGGCACGGCTGGCTGGACTGCAAGTGAGCAGAGCTGCCGTGTATATTTCTATACCATTAATGGGTTTACAGTAATGTCGCTCATAGTTGTGAGTTGTAGAGGACTGGGATGTTTGTTACAATCATAGACTGTAAAAAACATGGACATCATGTCGCTGGACTTGAATTGAAGCCGCCACGAAAACTGCTCCCCCTGGTTACTGGCTGCAGTATAGGTCAAATCTCCGTCTCCCCCCCATTCATCTGAACGGGCCGTAGTGAAACTTCAAAAAATGAATACACCTCGTAGAAATATTTCTCCCATCTGTATGCTGTGGTGATAGGAAAGTATTATTGGGCTGCGTTTTTTCCAAGTCCTCTTTTTTCTGAAAAGTTTCTTTTTCATCAGTTATTAGAGTTTAAAAATGACCGCTGTTTACAGCAGCTTCACAATGATTGTGTACGGCGTATGCTGGGGAGTTTTGCAACAGTTTACGACAACTACGTCCAGATGTGGTCCAGATTCTCTACTGGCTGCACAATGGCGGCACCCTGACGGGGGAAATTGTGGCTTCAAAACCATTGAATGGTAGAAGGCGGAGCCACGCTATCCAGTTCTTATAATACATCCATGGTTACAATTTCAGGAGAGTCTGCTGCCTTAATTCATCTTAAAAACTTCTCCCCCTCTCCGCTGTGTCTGTGAGCAGAACTCTGCATGCACAGTTTTCAGTGCTGGTTGGCTGTTCAGCGTTCAGTGAGACAGCAGACGGAGTGGTGTGGAGAACCTGTGACATTGCAAGGGAAGCTGGGAAATGTAGTGATATAGGCTTGAAAATTGATTGAAAAACAAGACTTGAGAGAGGGAACTGAGTTCCCATTAAACTGTAAATGAAGTGGATTTGCCGTTATAAACTTAAATGAGTTTTTTTTGTGATGTCAGTCTTGATAGGATCAGCACCAAAATGTATTGGCTTCTCCCTTGGACCAAACCACACCTCTAGTAAAATTTCATCTAAATGTATCCAGTATTATTGTGTAAACTTGCTTACAGACAAACAGGCAAACAAACAAAAAAGTAGGCAGACCCTGGCCAAAACCAAAACATAACCCTCTTGGCGAAGGTAAATATTAACACTACTATTAACACAACTAAGGATGTAACGATATGAAAATTTTGTATCACGTTTATTGTGACCAAAATTATCACGGTCATAATTGTTATCGCAGTATTGGTGCAGTGTGCTCAAAATGTTCAAAAAGTACTTGACAGAATTGAAATCATTTAACCCCTTTAATTTTATAAATATAACACTTCTTTTTTGTCTTTTTTGTCAATAAATATGTCAAGAAATGTCCTTTGAGTACATTTTTTACCCTTCTTTCATGAGAAATAAATGTAAAAAAGGATAGCAAGTATTTGTCATAATTATGTCATAAATGTTTAAACTGTGTGTAATTACAAGAAAATAAAAAACAGATTTGAACTTTAAACAGGATTCTCTTCATAAAAAAATTGTGAATGAACATGTTCAAAGTTTTGAGACAGCCTAAAAGTGAGAACGTATTCAAATCAATAAAGAAGCGCACACAGACACACACTAAGTTCTCATCACACATACATTGTTTTATGAAAACCATGTCCTCAGATCATTTCAGTGGCTCGCATTCATTATTATGGGCTGTAGAGGCTTACACTCTGGCCTTAGTGGTCAATAGAAAAATGCATGCATTGGCCAACATGTACTACATGGTGGAATGGTGCAGTGTTGCAGAAAGAAAATGTTTAAAGTGGTGTACTGATTAAATGCTTACTTGATGTTTTTTATTGTGTATTGGCCACAGATCGAAATACTGTGATTATAATGAGTTTCAATGATCAAACAGTGGACACAGGGTCACCCAATGTGCTTTTTTGTTTGATAGAGCATTATTGATTTATAGAACTGATATCATTAAAAGTGACGGTTTACACCTTGGTGAAAAATGAATGCCATTGCTTGAAAATGGTAGGAATATGATCAAAAGAAGTTTTGTGGGACAAAAGTGGACACAAAGTGGACACAGGGTATCTGAAGGTTAAGTGATGTGTGCAATCCACACTGAGCACTGGAAAACGATTTAAGTTTGAAGTAGTGCCTTTGTACTTTTGTGTGATTGCACCACAGGGACGTCTGATTCATCTCTGAAAATAATTTAACTGCTTTTCATCAGTATACAGCAGTGACAAGTTAAACATACAATGCCAAAGCTGTATGATTTGGTCATAGCTAATTTCTAAGTCTATCTATGGCTGGACTGAAATTACATCAGGGAAACTCAGCAGTGAGACTGGAAGAAAATTTGACTGCTTTCCTATTTCACAGCAGATTTGATCTTTACTGATGGAAATGAAAATCAAGAAAGAAAGTTTTCACACATTTTAAAGGGATGTTATCTCTCACACTGCTGATACCAGGCAGTCTCTTAACCCCCCACACACCTTTAAAATAGTCTGTTTGGAAACAAAACACCATGACAACTGAATTTCACACCTGCTGGTAGGAAGATAAGAAAACTTAAGTTATAACTCATTATCATCGTTTAAAGTGTTTTAAAAATGCATTAATTTTTGCTATTTGTTTATGAATAGATGGCTGGAAACCCAGATCAACAGGAAGACACACTGGATGATCAGTATCAGGAGGAGGTGGAGGACGAGGTGTGTGACAGTGTTGCTAATTCAGATGCTTCAAATATCATATTTAGTGCTCATTCTGAATCCCAATCCTTTTGAAAAAAAATGTGTGGTTAAAAATGTTTTGGAATTCTGATTTTGTGACCCAAAGGCCCCAGAGGACATAGCCGGTGGGCAGAAAAGAGAGGATGAGATGGAGGAAGAAGGAGAGGACCCTTATAATGAGGATAACATAGAACAGGTGAGTTTTTCTTCAGATGTGAACAAAAGTTCACAGTTTAATCTGATTTTATCCCCATCAGTTACATTTCTTGATGTTCTCTTGCTTTATTTTCTGTCATTGTTGGCCAGTGGTGTGTTGTACAGAGGAGATGGACTCCATCACAACATGGAAATGATCCTTCCATTGTTTTGCAGTCAATGGATTTTTGAATTATTTCTTGGTAGGATGTAAAAAAGGCTTCGGAATATTAATTGCTATTCTACACTGTAAAAGCTCAACTGGAAGTGCTCCTAATTGCATATAGTTTTCACACCTTACAAAAGACTGTTGCAGGAAGGTGACAAACTGGAATTCAGTGTTTGAGACAAAAACAATGCCATCACACCAAAGATGCAAACTCTTTGAAGGGGATTTTGAAATCAGTTGCAGTTCTCCTGTAGCCTAATGTTATCTGCCTAAAAGGGGTCATCTTTTGCCTTTACTCTGGTTCATATTAAATTATAACTGTGAGCATACGATTGCCAGTGTTGTTGGAAAACTTTACATACCTACCTCCGTTCTCCCTCTGTCTGCTCTGTTGGAGCTCATATCACTTTAAGGCCCCCTTGCTCACGTGGATTCAGTCTGTTCTGATTGGTTAACTGGTTTACTTAGTTGGTTGTTATGGTGGATCCCTCAGAATTTTGATGTCTGAGCTGAAATTCTGCCACATCCCAGGTAATCATGCTCCAGTTATACGTTCGTAAACTCAGGGTACCTGGAGATCGTACCACTTCCCTGGAGGGGTTCCCAGTGGTGTTTCCTAATTTGCACGCTAATAGGTCCATGCAGTGAGCTAGAGAAATGTCCTGTTTTAGCAGTTTACTGGAGGGGATGGAGAAGTCCAGATGCTGCAGACAGTTGTCTTGTTCATAGAAGTACTCTATCACATGAAGGAAACATGTCAAAAATACTTAAGATCAAATAATACTTACAAAAGTATGATATAGGTGTTGGTTTGGTAGTGATAGGCAGCCAGGCACGTCCTATCTATACTCCGGCTGTTCTGGCTTCAATTTCTGCCTCAGGCCCATTTGCAGGATGTCCTGCCGTGCTCCTTCACCCTTTCCCCAACTCTGTCCGTTGTCCCAGTCTTCTATCAATAAAATGCCCCAAAATATGATTTAAAGATGAAAAGGCATACCATGATCTCTTTAAAGAGCTTTAAAAGCAGTGATCATCTGAATGATGAAAACAGTGTCACAGTGTCATAAACCTTCTTCAGCCACAGAGCTCACTGTCACAAGTGATTCAGAAATCCAGATAAAAATTCCAGATGCTTTAGAGTGACGTTGCTTATCTTCCCTGCAGAATTTTTTAGTCTTGAGACATAAAACTGGAATTAGCTTCAAATCTTTGCTGGGGTGCTGGTTTGGCGGAGTGGTTAGCAACCAGGCACCCCATGTACTTGCTTCTGCCGGTCCAGGTTCGAATCCCGCCTGTGACCAGTTTGCAGAGTGTCTTCCCCTACTCTCTCACCCCCCTTCACAAGCCTATCCACTGTCTCTCTCCTATCAATAAAGGCACAAAATGCCCAAAAACATACATTTAAAAGAAAAAAAAATAAACAAATCTTTGCTGCTGGACATTCCTCTCTCTCATCCTATAGAAGTTCAGAATGTAAAGTCAGATCAGTTCACATTTGGCAGTTCAAAGCAATCAGAGCTGGATAATAACTACAGTAGAGCTGCAGCTATCGATTATTTTTGTAATCGATTACTCTATCCATATATATATATATATATATGTATATATATATATATATATATATATATATATATATATGTATATGTTTTTGTTTTGTTTTGTTTTTTTGTCGATTAATCGAGTAATCGGATAATGGTTACATTGCGCTCAATGCTATTTTTTTTTTTTACATTGAATCACTACACATTATTATCATTAGTAACACAAAGCAGAAAAGCCAGGTCACTTAAATTAACAACTTATTTTTCTTATTTTTAACATTCTGAGCATAAATAGGATCTCAAAATCAAAATCTATACTTTTATTTTTACTCTGGGCCATATCTTGCTTTTTTCAGTATTTCTTTTAAGTTTGGTAATTTTTATTTTATTTGTATACATGCCTGTCTCTTTTTGCTAAATTATTGCCTTTCCTACTGTACCATATTGATGATCTTATTTTGTTTACTTTATTTCTAGGACCAAATTATATCATACTTAAATACTAAGATCATTTAACTAGCTAATATACATTTCTATAACATATAAAAACATTCCCTACACCTGATTCATCTACTCACTTTCAGTGTTTCCTTTTCTACTCCCTGTAATCAAATTAAATGTAAAGTTATTGGATGTGAAAAGTATGTGAACAAAATACACACGATTCTGGGCAAGTAGCCTCCAGATTGATTTAGCTACGTTCTGAACCAGCCTTTACATGGAACCATAATCAAAGTAGGTCATTTACTCGCCCATATCTCAGTTATTGATCATATTAGCTGCTTCTGCTGATGTATCGCGAGTGTCACCCTGCAGTGTCGCTCTGACGACGAACAGACCGGATGTTTACTACTGCAGCAGTGCCGACGTGCTATCATGCTAAGCTACGTGCTAAGCTAACTCCGTTAGACATCAGACACACTGCACTGTTTTCTTTTCGTCCCTTCTTGTAGTGACCACACACTTGGGACACTCTCTGCAATTTCTAATGTGGACTCTCTCCTTTCTGTCCCTCTCTTTTCTCTTCCTTCATGATTTTACAAGCCGCGCAGCAGCGGAGGTAGCAGGCGCGTTGTGCCACAGAAATTACCGTCCGTGTCAAACACCGTGCGCTGTACAGTAGTCCAGATATATATTTTACATGTATAATTATATATGAAACGAGACTTCGAGGCACAAAATTTGCTTCAAGGATATTTTGTAATCGAATACTCGCGATTATTCGAGGAATCGTTTCAGCTCTAAACTACAGTTAACACCTTTTCTTCATATCGGTTTCAATAACTTTTTATATTCAAATTCACCTTTCCAGAGTCAATTCATTTTTTAAGCCAAATTAAAATACAGGATATTAGACCACAAGCTGTCCCTGTCTTAAACTTGGACACATAGATATATGAAATGATGAGGATTTGTTCCACATTCTGTGTTACAATATTTGGCATCACGTCCTGAATGTAGTACTGACATCAGCGAGGTATCACCTGTATTGGATGCACACAAGCGTGAAGTTGTGCCCCCATGCGTGTGTCCGTGTCTGTTGTGTCTCTGTAACTTGAACCTTACCTGTGAGTGTTCTGGTCACTGAAGAAGATCAGGTGTTTGCTCAGCTTGGTGTCTGGTTACCTCTGAGCATGCTGTATTTCATTTGTTAAAGAAGAAATCTGGATCAATGCAGGAACTCTGGGACATTTCCAAAGGCTTACATTTACTGTTGTTTTTTTAATCTTTGTTAGATTTTGGCACATTGGTAAATTTGACTATGATATTTGATATTTAAAAAAATAATTTTGGGAAATGATACGGTCTCTAAAGTTAAATAATGATTACTTGTAGCCGAGGGGGCTTTGGTGTCCAAAAAGACATTTGACTCTGTACAACTCTCTGTGCTGTAACCGACTCTGACTTCTGACCTGGAGGAGGGTGACACTCATTTTATCTGTTATTTCTATGTCTGGTTGTTTTTATGTCATGATAAGACACTTACATGTAACAATTTTATTTTATCCAAAGCCAGTCACTCACTGAGTGGATGTTCTAATGTTTCTCTGTAATTTGAGCTCAGTGAAGCTTCACTTCATTCATACCTCGCTTTAGTTTGTGTTTCAGTTGAACCTTTACACAGATGTCTGCGTCTGTCAGCTCATGGTGCAACAAGTAGTCAGAGTCTTCCAATCAAATGATAAAAGCTTTTAGTAATTACTTCACATTTTTTTCCCTGTTAAACAGATCCAAGTTTAAGTGTGAAGTTAAGATTAACATGCAATCTTTTTACCTACATAAACCGAACCTATCTGCAGTTGCCTTGTAATAAAATCTTAGCAGTTTTACTAACTGACTGATGACAACAGATAACCACTTGAGCGTGCTTGTGTTTTCTGTGGGATCCAGAAGTTCATTGTGTTGACCAGAGATTTTCAACATAGTGTCTCATCATGTATTGACCCTTTTCCATTAGCCCTACTCAACTGGACTCTACCTGGCTTTATCTACTCTACTCGCCTTGTGCTGATTAGCCCCAGTCGCCTGCACAACGGAGGGCAGTGTCACTGTAAACAGCTGAGCGGCTCTGCGGTGACGTCATTTTGAGCACGGCACAACAATCTGTGGCTTTTTGTCACAAACCGAGTTAAAATTAAAGCAGGAGAAGGCTGCAGGTGGTCAGAAGAAATACCCCTTGAGAAGCGCAGGAGAGTTTTGGAAACTATACAACAGAATGAAGCCGAGGACGAGAGCAATCCAGCTGCAAAGAAAAGACGTATGAGGGTAAGCTAATGGTAGCTACCGCTAGCATGCTAGGTCAACGCGCTCATGACTCATTGATGATGACATTGTCTGACCAATCAGTAGCCGGCAGTCGGTGACGTCATCTTTTAGTATCGACTCTGCTCGCTTGGAACCAGAGCGGAGTAGGTACTAAAACGAAAGTTAAGAATGTAACTACGTTCTATGAATCCCGAATGACCGCCAGACCGCCCTCTGGCGGTCAGCAGGGATGAAATAGAACTAGCTTGTTTTAGGAGGTACCAGGTTAGTGGAAACACACTGCAAATCGAGTAGGGCCGAGTAGAGTAGGGCCAAGGCGTGCTAGTGGAAAAGGGCCATATGTTATAACACTGTGGTTTGATACCTCTCTTTGCAGTGAAAAGCCAAACTGATCGGATCGATTCTAACAAAGGTTATTATAGTTTTAGATTTTTTTATCATTTTATTTTTATCTTTTTTGACTTGTCGCTTTAGTTTTCTTTTAGTTTTGATAAGTATTTAGTTAATTTTTATTAGTCTATTTATTTGTACGCTTTGAGAGGTTAGGGTTAGTTTCAAATAGTTTGGTATTATTTAGCCTACTTGTCAGGACTGAAAGTCAAAATGGTCAGAAAAGGTTAACATCCTAAATTTATAAAGGCAATCTACGTTACAACTTTTAGTTTTTACTTTTATGTATTAATGTTTTGGATACAAAAACAATACAAGACCGAAAGACCTTTCTGTAAAATTCAAAATGTTGTTGTCTTGTCATGGTGGGACATTTGACCTAATTTATTTTATTTTTATTTTTTTTAAATGTATATTTTTGGGCATTTTGTGCCTTTATTGATAGGAGAGAGACAGTGGATAGGCTTGTGAAAGGGGGAGAGAGAGTAGGGGAAGACACTCTGCAAACTGGTCACAGGCAGGATTCGAACCTGGACCGGCAGAAGTATGTACATGGGGTGCTAACCACTACGCCAAACCAGCACCCCTATTTGACCTAATTTTTTATATAAAAAAATCCTGTGAACTGTAGTAACTGGATTATTTTAATAGTAAATGGAGCACCCTACACTTTTGTATATTAAAAGCCTTATTTACTGTGGATAGATAAAAGTTGTTGGGCCTTTTTATATTTAGTACCTAAAGCATCTAAGAACTCGTCAGTTATACACTGTTGTCAAGGGACATTTTCCTTATAATGTTAGTGTTAGTGTTTTATCAATTTTAGCTAGTTTTGTTTAAACAAAATAAAGTTTCAATTTGTTTCTGTTTTTTACTTTATTGCTCAAAAACATATGGAAACATTATTTCAGCCAATTATCTCCTCTCCTTCAATTCCAAATGGCTTTTTATGTTACGCCATGGAAAACCTGATTAGTCACCTCTACAGTGAGGTACACCTTGTTATGCTGAATGAGCAAAAAGGGCCAAAATCCCCTGCAAGTGGAAGCTGGTGTACCCACACATGGAGGGCAGCATCAGTCTGTGCCAGCCCTGGTACCATCTCAAAACTTAAAGGATAAGTTTGTAGATATTGTTTATAGAATGAAGTAGAACAATATACTCACACAGAAGGCTTTCCTGATCCAAACAGTGCTTCGGGAGATATTTAGATCCAAAATCGAGCGTTGGACATCCGTATAATGGTTGCACATAGGGCATGTATAGCGCCGCTCCTAAAACTGCATTAATCATCCAAAAACTCATTAGTATCACCAATATTTCATCATGGTCCGCTCACGCTACTCCTCCATCACAGTCTGTGTCACTCCAGACATGTTTTGTGGCTGTGCTGTCCTCTGAACTGAAAAAGAAGAGCGTTTGCCTCTGCGCATGCGCAGTACTCTCTGGAGCGCTGCCTCCACGTCCTCCCTTCGATGAGCTCCTCATCTGTAAACTCTGGCTCGAAACTGTAAGGACACCCATCATATTCAACGTTCTCCTCCACAACATCTTCATCTGATAGATATTCGTCCATTTTGCACAAAACTGGAAGAAGAAAGTCGTGTAGCTGGCTGTCTTCCCCTGAAACAATGAGCCGTACTGCGCATGTACGGAGGCAAGCGCTCTTCTTCTTCAGTTCAGAGGTCAGCACAGCCACAAAACATGTCTGGAGCGACACAGACTGTAATGGAGGAGTAGCATGAGTGTGGACCATGATGAAATATTGGTGAAACTAATGAGTTTTTGGATGATTAATGCAGTTTTAGGAGCGGTGCTAAACATACCCTATGTGCTACCATTATACGGATGTCTACCGCTCGATTTTGGATCTAAATATCTCCCGAAGCACTTTTTGGATCAGGAATGCCTTCTGGGTGAGTATATTGTTCTACTTCATTCTAGAAACAATGTGAAAGCTGTAGAAACCGAACTTATCCTTTAAGACTGTTCCATCCAAGTGATGTAGACAACAGCCCAAGAGGACCTGTTCCTCACAGAGGAACCATCGGCCTTCTTTCAGGGGGAGAAGGGATTCTGGTCACACGTTTAGCTGGATTGCTCATTCCATTAATTCTTGGTTCTTACAAGTTGTGTCTCACTGTAAGTTGACTCATCACGTTTTCCAACATTAAAAAATACAGTACCAATTGGTTTTAATGATGGCAAGTAATAATCAACAGAAATCACATTTTCAAACTTTTGAAGCAACAATATGTCACATTTTTACCATGTAATTGTGGTCAGCAAATGATCTAACTATACATTTTTTTTAATAGGAGAAATAGTGCCAACAGTATTTATTTTGTCCGTTTGCTTGCCCACACATCATCTTCTGTGTCTTAGTCCAAGCCATTGTATATTACAGCAACAAGGCAGTTCAGCTGTCTTCCTGTAGACAGAGGTTGGTGTGTGAACGGTGCCATGATCCATACACGAATGTCATGAGACAAGTGCCCACTGCTAAGTGATTCGGCACTAAAGCTCTCCATGTTGGAAGTACAAAGTAACTCTGAAGCTGTCATTTTCTGATGTGGAAAATGTACATGTTGTTGCCTTGATTCAAACTGCATGGCAACTTTTAGGAGGTAAACATCACACATTTTGGCAGACCTTTTTTGAACAAACAAGCACAACATGTAAGAGCAGCTGCTGGTAAGCAGTTCAGAGTCGTGCAGACTGAAAAGCTTTATGATTCATATAGCAGCACATGAAACAGATGAGACACCAGGCTGAAATTCTAAGGGCTTAATGTTTGTACACGTGGTTTTTGTTGATGTTATTTATAAACTCTCCAGTTATTAAATGATGTCTTTTCATAGATGCAGTAAGAATGTGAAGCTTTGGATTTGTTTCTCACTAAATAGGACACGAAAGAACGTCGTGAACCCTACCTGTCCTAAATAAGTGCCTTTTGTGTGTTTCCCATTCATTTCAGGATGAAGTGAAGAACCAGGAGGGACCAAGACAGGATGGGGCTCACGGCAAACAGGCAGAGAATAATGAGGAAGAGAATTATGAAGAGGAGGAGGAGGCCGAGGAAGATACAGCTGGAAAGGACAAAAGAAGCAATCGGAGAGCAGAGATGTGAGGCAAATGCAGACTTTGACCCACAGCCGTGCCTTTTTGGCTGCCCACAGAGCCTATCAGGTCTTTTATTTCACTAGTTCTCCAAAGGAATTAAACCAGCCATCCATTCAGAAGCCAAAATAGGAAATAAGTGATCTTGTGCCTGTAGGATGGGATTCTGTTCCAAAAACTCAAGAGATGGAACAGAACAACTTAAACTGTGTAATGGACAGAAAATGTTGGGTTAAAATGGGTTGTTACTGTATTTTTTATTCATTGTCAGCCTTCTCGCACATTTGCCTGATTGTCTGCCTTGTTCTGTTGTTTAGCAGCAGACAGGCAGAGAATGTATTTCTTATCAAGAGCTGTTTTTATGTATGTATAAAATAGTGATGTTAAATTATCTTATTCTGTTTCCTCATGTCCAGGCTTTTATATGTGTGTTTGATGCGGATCGCGGTATTCTTTTAAATGTTCAAATATGAATGAAATCTTGTCATTCCAATCATTCACGTTGATTTCTGTTATTTATTGTTGATTGCATCATCTCTGACAATCATGAAAGGTTAAAACAGTGTCCCTTTACTCCTCTTGACTGAGCTGGTTTGTTACATGATTGCTTTTATGTTCTGCTTGATTCTGATACTTCAGAGTGTTACTGTATTTTTTCTACAGTGTCAGTCAAACAGAGATTTCTGCTGAAGTCAGCCTGTGCTCAAAGTGTCATACCAACTGGTGCCTTTGTATTTTTAGGTCATAGTAATTTCTCTTGGACAGCATTGGTCAGGAGCGATAAGAGCAAGGCAGTTAGTGCTTTATTTGTGCATATCAACCTTTTATACTTAAAGCTGTGTCAACTCAAACTGCTGGTTTTAATGAAATTCAAAAGCCTTATGCAACTTCCTGCAAAATCTTAAGCATACTGTTGTACAATGTAAAGTTGATTAAACCATTTCAATTTCCAAATTTTTCAACTATATTTGATACAAATGTGGGTTTTGATGGCAATCAAATAAGTCTGTTACCGGAATGGTGTGTGTGTGTGCGCGTGTGTGTGTGTGTGTGTGTGTGTGTGTGTGTGTGCATTTGAAATAAAGAGGTTGAAGGATTTTGGTTATTGTGATTGTTTTTTTTATATATATATATATGGAGCAAAATTTAAGAGAAACATGAAAAGGTTGAGACTGGCAATTACCGCTAATAAACATTTGTCCCAGACTCAATCAAACCATCCTGCCTCCTTTCTCACTCCTTTTCTGCGCCCTTCCACTTCCTGTCACCACTTCCCCTCTTTTTACGTTCCTCCTGTCATCATCCCTCTCTGCTGCTCTGAGATTGTTGATCCCCGAAGAGGAATCCTGGGATTCTGTAGGAGTGCAGGATCAACAGGTGTCTCATTACTGTGCTAATAGAGGGCCTCAGGGAGACATGCATGAACATCTACATGTTCCTACAGTGATGGGCCATGGCAGGGATAAAAACTCCTCATCCTTCATGTTCTCACTCTCACTCCATCATCATTTCATGGGTGAATTACCAGGCTTGAATGATCTTAACATGTGACGCCTGGAGCTGGGGACTATCTTGAGCAGCATGCCCACACAAATGTCAGCGAAGCATCCTCTTAACACCGGTGCACCATTTACTTGAAAGCTGTAGCACCAAGCCATGACAAGATATATTTTTCCACCCACATTTTTGGGAACTAGAATCAAAATCCTCCTCTATTTTAATGACTAGGATATTAGAAGACACCCTAGCACCAAGAATGAACTGCAGATTATTGACAGCCCCTGTAAAGCTTGCATCTGTCTTGACCTGGATCTGGTTTGCAGCGCACAGGATTTCAGTGAGCTCATTATAGCGCCTCAGTGAAGAAGCTCTACTTCATCAGCAACACTTCTATCTCTGTGTTCACACAAAAACACACATGCATGACACGCGATTGCACAAGCAATCTACCACACTTAAATGAAGTCCAATGAGGCATGTAAGTGTTGGCTTGTGTCTGGCTGTGTGCTTGTTACAGAGATATCACAAGCTTAAATAGTGTTTGTTCATGTTACTGTGAGTGGAGGAGAAGCTGAGCGGTGTTTATGTGTGCCCTAGTTCATACTTGAGAAGCGTGTTCAGTATTCATACTTGTGCTCTGCAGTATCAGATAACAAAGTGTGTTTATGTTTCAGGTGCAAGGCTGAAAATGAAACCACTATTAAAGAATATGCTGCTGTAATGTCTGTGAAATCACCTCTGGCTTTGACAGAAGAGGGGCGATGTGCATAACCTCTTCAGCATTGTTCGGTGTATGAAGCCTTTTCTGTGCTCTTTTACCCAGAACACTTTGCAGAAGCAAGAGTAAGCATAGTTTTAGAGCAGATTAAAATCCTGCCAGTGTAAAAGCTCTGAAAGCTACGAGGATAACTCTGCCTGTACATTTCTGTGTCTTTATATGTGACCTGCTGCATGAGACTTTCAGGTCATTACCCAGTCAGTCAGACACACAAAGCCATTATCCCAGGGAGTCAGGACACTAAATGTTTGATAAGCCTCAAAAGCGGAAGCTCTGCTCCCTTTTCGCAGGTAATGGATGTACAATAATACCATTGCTACTGATGAAAGATGTAGAAAAGATTAAAGGATTAAAAAAAAGCTGTACGAGATTTCTGACCAGAGCAATAGTTGAAGTTTTAAATGAAGAAACATGTAAGTCTGCAGCAGACTAAAAAGTGTGAGGATGTTGGTTCAGTGAAGTCCTTGGAGATGTGACACCAGTGAGGATGAGTCATTTTGCAATGTGATTCGCCCTAAAGCTTTTCAATGGTTTTAAACTTTCAAAGTTTCTGCACACTTAAAAAAAAAAACAAATTTAAGACTTTTGAAGACCCTTTCCAGACTTACCTCGCACAGCAGATGGACCAGCCTTAGTCAATGTCTGTAATCAGGCAAATCAATCAGGACAAGCTCCAATCCAGTATGATCATGAGCAGCCCAAAGCAGGATGGTCCAATCAGAGTCCTTTCGGAAAAGGGGGAAGTTAAAAACTTGTCTATAGAAAGGATTTTTTCACTCCACTTCTGACATGTTTTAACGAGAGTTTGTTTTACAGAGTGGCTCACGTTCTGTAGCATAGTAGCACACGCCTACCAAATTATCTGATTGGTCTGGAATAAATGTGGTTAAAGGAATGATTGTCCAATCACCTGCCAGACATGCCTTGGGAAATTTCCACTCTCCCCAAACACTTTCGATGGGCTTTTTTCCAGATAATTAATGAAATATATTGAACGACCCATCTGCATTGCCAGGTTATGTTAAGAGTTAAACTGGCATAAAATGAGAACTTTTGGCACAGCAGGAGAAAGATTTGGTTAAGTCAAATCTTGCTTATGACAAGACACCCCCGCACCACCACCACCACCACCACACACACACACACACACACACACAGGCTGTATAGCTTTCACATAATAACCACCAGGAGGTAGAAAACTGAGCATTTTAAGGAGCATTTTTTTTAAAGAATCAAAGCCCATTTCTCTGTGAACTGAGAGTTTAGTAAAAGGTGTCTTGTTCTTCTGCTCAACAAGCATTTTCAAACAATATTAAAACAAAGAAAATTAATTTTGCACAACATAGGACCTAAAAGTAGGATTGTATTCAATACAACTTGATAAGCCAGGAAAAATATGTTCTTGATTTATCTATGGGACTTCATAGTCTTTCTGAAGAGAAAACACCAACATGGTAGGGACTGCATATGTATGGACAGAGAATCTTTGAACACTTACTGTAACACATCATCAAACTAAAACATTTTAAATGTTAATACGAGACAATTTTGGCTTTCTGTGGTTTCAAACCTTAAGATGTCAAATCTAAGGCATTCAAAGACCTTTTAAGGATCTACATGAACCATGAGTTCAACCAGTAAAAAACATACTGAAGTAAAATAAGCTGAAGACTGAATAGTATCTTCTATTTTTTATTAAAATGCTTGTTAAAAATAAAAAAAATTTTAGAAAGATGTAGGTATGAATACACTTAATTGTTAAAGCACATGGACAGCATTTTGCATGGCATTGAAATACAATAACATCTGTTGTTGCAGTCACTGAATCTTGTTAAAACACCAGTGGCCTAAAAGGTGTTGATGCAACACAAGTTGCCCTCCTGTCATTTTTCCCTGAACAGCCCAAGGGCACTACAGGATTTTTTCTAAACTTCTTTTATCACTATATCCATGACTTCCCCTTATGGTGGCCTGAAATTATAATATGTTGCACATCCTGGTGGTTTCTGGTAAATGTAGTCTGAGTGGCAGAGAATCTTCTGGCAGTTTGTGGATTCCATCCAGGATCTCCAGCTTTGGCAAACAGAGGAAAACTCTGCAAAGAGAGGGAGGAGAATGGAGGAACATTTCGATTTAATCAACATTTTGTCATTTTTTTCTCAATAAAACATCTCTCCTCATAATGCTTGGATACAATTCAAACATATCAGACAACAGCTGCCTTTAGCTGCTGTAAAGCCCTTCATGCACTTAATCAGTATCCAAACCTATCTTTCTGTTTCGCATCCTTGCTAGGCAAAAATGACCACTCCTAAACTGTTCCACCCTCTCTCTACAAACTAACAGAAAAAAACAGAAGAAAAAAACCCCACAGACCTACCACCATCGAAACATAATTTAACAGTTTGATTTATAAATACTTTCCAGCTTGCTGTTTTTGCAGGTATGTGTTCATAAACAGGCACAACGCAGTCTAACTGGACTATGTGGTACTCTGCAGGAGCAACGCTAAAAAATATTCTGTAATTGAAATATGCTGTTTTAAATGAAATTGCTGTATGTGTTTTTTCAGATGTTGCTTAGATTTTCCTGCCTGGGGTCATTATTGTGAAACAGTCTTACTGCTAACTGGTTATAAAGTTGTGTTTTGCATGCTTTAAGTAACAAACTCCAGGAAACTTAATTACGCTTAATCATCTCTGCTGAGCAGCTCTGCCTGCTCACCGTGCACGGTAGTCCTGAGTGAAGGTCACTGGGTTGTGCATGAGACTGAGTGAGCGAAGCGGACTGTTTCCCAGAGTTCCTAGACCCCCCAGGGAGCTGATGGCATTCTCAGACAGACAAAGGTGCTCCACGGCTGGGAGTTTTGGCAGCTGACGCAGACATATCAGGTGGTTACGCTGCAGGTTTAGCATTCTGCACCTGCACAGAGGAAGAATACATGTAACTTAGGTTTTTTTTTTCCTGATTTTGTTATCACTGGTGATTAAACATCCAGTGTAATATGGTTAATAACACATTATTTGGGCTGATTGTACTGAAATCAAGGATGTTGTGGTGCAATCTGGGAGGTGTAGTTTGAACCTTGGCAGGCGAACAGAACTCAGGTTGGTGAGTGAGTTGTCCACCAGTTGTAGTTTCTCCACACGGATCAACCGGCGAAGAATCCGAAGGAAGTTCTCCTGCTGGAAAGGGTCCCCCAGGTTCTGATAGGACAAATTTAACTCCTGTGGGGACACAATTGGTCAAATTATCAGCATCTTCATCACTGTCTCCCTTTTTTCACCATTTTCCCCTTCACATTCTCCATCCCTCCTCAGTCGTCTGCTGTCTTTTCTGGTCACTTCAAGTTGAAAAATGCACAGAAACACAATTCTTGCAAACTTACCAGGCAATTTTCCCAATTCTCCTGAAGCCTTTCCTCCCATCTCTGTCCTCCTTCCTCTTTTCTTTTTCCAACTCGCTCCAAATAGCAGGCATGTCCCTCTCTTTCAAACTGCTCCTCCTCTGTTGGCCCTTTTGATGACATTGCCACAAAAAACTGTTTTTGACATTTCCACAGACACAACAGATTAAATCAAAGTAAGGGAGGGGTGATGAAAGTCAAGGGCAATGCTCTCTACATTTTCAAGTGGTGATACAGACCTTCTCTGACCCTGGGGCAGGTCAGCTGGTCACCTGTGACATCACACTGCTCCAGACGATGCCAGGACACAAAGCGGAAACGATTGGATGGAAGCTGGCAAAATATGAATCCAGAAAATATCAAAAAGACGATAAATAATGTTAAAATGTGCCTGTACGATGCACTTATGTTGATAGTATAATTCACAGACAAGATGGCTACACCCATTGTAAATAATGATGCACAATTTTATCAGCACAATATTATTACTGGCAGATTCTAACTAAAAAAACATTGGGCCAAATATATTAGCCACGTACTGTTTACTGGTTGTAACACCTTCATTATTGTAAGAATGAACCATAATGCTGCACCTCTGAATTTACAATTATGGAGTTTTTTTCTAATAATAAATCTATCATACAAATGTATTATTCCTTTTGATTTCTCTGCTAACATCTGACAGTGAAAAAATACATTATCATTTCTAGTAAATGGTAAATGGACTTGAGCTCATAAAGCGCTTTTTGAGTCTTTCCTTCTAACACCAAGAACTTTTACACCACAAGTCACATCTATCCATTCAGACTCACATTCACTCGCTGATTTTCTAGAGTAACTAAATTGTCCATCAGTATCAGCTAACAAATTCTCATCCTGTTGTACCCATTTACAAGCCACTGAGGTAGCAATAGGAGCAACTTGGGGTTAAGTATCTTGCCCGGATACATCAACATATGACAACTGCCGAGAAACCTACAACCTTTTATTTGCTGGTAGATCAAATTAACAGACTGAGCCACAGTTGCCCTAACAATGTACAAAACAATATGGAAAACTACATCATTCCAACTAAATTCAGCTTTAATCCATGCTTTTATAATTGTATGGTTTTGTCTTAGAGTGACAGAATTTAATGCAAAACAGAACAGAGCTGCTCACTATTGTAATAAGGGTATGAAATTTGATCAATGAATTAATAATCTGTATAAACTTTAGCTGTAGGCTCCTGCCTCTAAACTGTTTCGCCTAAATAAAATGTCAAAAATGAAGTCAATAAAAGATTTAAAAAAAGAAAACATACAAACATAACCCCTCTCCATCTAAACTGCCTCCTGATAATTTACAGGTAGCATGGGCTTCACCGGGCTGCTTATAAAATCAGAAGAAAAAAAGATGAAATTGAATTTGTTCAGTGTGGGGCCCATGATTTATGATGAATTTAATAAATAAACTCCTGCATTAAAAAGGATGAATTTTCAGGCATTAATTACTAAGTGGCTATGTCCTCATCCTCTGTTGGTCAAGTCTGGCCCTGATCCCCCATGCTGTTTCACACTCTTTCTACCCAATTTCTGACATCGTGGGCCCTGATTTACTAAAGGTTTACGAGTATAAAAACATGTTCAAACTTGATTGCCTGCACATAGCTGATCTACTTACAGGGTGCTCTGAGGATTGCGTCCGTCAAATGAGTAAAATAGCATGTACAGACTATTTAGAATGTTTCCTCACGAATATGCAGAATACATGCAGATGATCAGAATGTGCAAAATACTGTGAGGAGGAGATGCAAATATGATCATTTAGCCCCTGCAATGTGATTTATCAAACTCAGAACTGCCTGCACACAGTGTTTTTGCATCTAAATTTAGCATGTTTGAAAAGCAGGTGCAAAAAAGGTACGGCATTGCGCACAGGGGACTGTGGTCATTGTGGACAGGAGTCGCATTAATGGAATATTTTCCATCACTGACTGAATTTTTTTGCTGAACTACAGAAAGATTTGGAGGCTGTCTGTCATTATTACAGACTGGAAAAAGGAGGACTATTTGTGTGTCTTCATACGTGTAATGTTAACCCCTGTCTGTTTTGCACTCTTAATACACCATGGAGGAGGTCATTTAACCTGTGTAAAAAAAAAAAAAAACAGAAACCTTGATAGCCATAATCATTCTGTCACTCAGAGCTCACTGCATCACACTCTCCTGACAGAGTTCAGAGACTGTCAGTGCACGGAGAGTGTGAAGCTGTAAGTGTGTAAAAGGCAACAGTTACCTGCGCGATCTGTGTGTAAATAAGTGTAAGACTGCTCTACACATGACAGGTTACTGGTGATGAAGCTCTGCAACTATGTGAATGCTGTCATTTAGACTGTTTAGTTGCAATCAGAAAAGGAAAATAAAAAATGATAGAAGTAGGCCTATGGCATGAGTTAAGAGACGACCTTGTCCGTCAAATGACAGATGGCAAAAAAAATTAATAAATGAAATAAAAATAAAAAATACTGCAAGGATGTTTGTTTGCCTCCAACTCCAAACTTTGTTTTGCATTTTCTGCCACTCTTCTCTCCCAAACTCGCCATGTAATGGTAACAGCTGGTAGCACACACAAAAAATCCTCCTTTAAAGAGGGCGGTCCACACCACTTTTGTGGATGTTATGAATTGCACATGAAGTCATAGTAGATCATCCGCAACACACCGACTAATAGCATGTGCAATATGCATATATTGTATGTATACACATCTATTAACCATGATTTAGCTCATCAATAAATGAATTATCTAAGGTAATTAAGTCATTTTGAATAATTGGTTATATGTATTGTTCATGATGGTCATGGTGTTTATTTGTGCTTTAGAATGATTATTGCTTCACATAGACAAGCATGATAATTTGTCGACCTAATACTACAGCAATTCCTAATATTTAAACCTTGTTAAATACAACAGATTATGACTTGCAATATGTTTACAGGAAAGGCTCATGAGACAGTAACTGTGATTCATTGTGCAACCCTATGAGCCAACTTACTCATGAACTTAAGCTTAAGCCAATTTGTAGATTGGTTGCTGTAGTCAAATATCTTGCAACTAAAAGATACTTGAATAATACTGATTCTGATTAATACATGGGCTGATTAGTGACAATATGTGTGGGTAAAATCTGTTATTCCTTTATGATGCAAACAATGTGCATTGTGCTGATATGAAATTATAGTAAAAGGACAGTTTCTGCTTCTTTCTACACCACCAGACAATATGATTCAGGACGACAGAGCCACAGAGATGTCCTTTCGTTCTCTTGACTTTAATCAAACCTCACTTACTGAAAGTCAACTTCACTGATTCATGAAAACCTCCACTGACAGATTACACTGCTTAATGGTGAACAAAAGATTGGTCTAATGGAAACGGCCAAGGAGAAAAGGAGACACACTAAAACTTAATCTACCGTAACTTCTCATTAGTGCAGTATAAAGTATGCCCCCTCACTGTGAAGTTAGTATGTGGTCAAAGCCAATGGGCAATTTTTAGGACCATTAACTAACACAGCTACATGTGTTAACAAGGTGAAAGAATTCAGGTTTTACTGCAGATCACTCATTCACTCCCAGTCATTGAGGACAACCCATGTTTAGCAACCCCCCACTCTCTGCTTTATTTAAGCCATTTTTTTCATCTCCCTGTTTATTAATTTTCAAGTTTAGCTTGTGCAGAATGTTCCGCTTGGCCAGAGTACTTCATGTAGAACACTGAAATGTGGTCGGATAAGGCATCTATCTGCTTCTGATGTAATGGACAGAGCAACTGAAACATTTTTAACTTCCAGTTCCCCCCTCATCTCAGCAAAACCTCATCCAGATGGATATTTTAGAGACTTCATAGCTTATTAATAAATCTGCTGATGTAACACAAAATTAAACAGAAAAGTTGTTTGTTAGCTGTTCCTCCTGCTTCAGTTTTACCAAATTAAAGTTTCTCCCTACTTGACCTTTTCAACCCCCTTACACTCGTCTCATTCACCCTTACTTTGCCTATGTAACCGTACACCCTCCTGTGTTACTCTAGACAAACTGTCAGAGTGACCCCGCTCAACTTGACCACTGCTCCTCTCTGACTGGACTCTCATAAAACAAACACCGTCCAGTGTATGAGCATCGATTAAAGATGCATAGGAACAGAAGCTGCCATTAACATACAGACAAGCACTAACAATAAAGCTTGAGGACCTTATCCTAGTTTTCATAAAGTTATTTTAAAATACAATGTTACTCTATGGTTTAGAGCAATACGGAGTCATGTATATGACATGGATTTTCACAGATGCCCTGCATGGAACATGCACAAAGTAATGTTGGAAAACGTTGTTCTCGCTCTTAATTCCTAGCACAGTGCAGGGCGAGCAATAAGAATGCAGAAGACGGACTCAGAGTGAACATGAAGGCTGGGGTAGAGAAGGTGGAGCTGAAAGGGTGAAGAAAACATGGAGGACAGAGGTGAGGTACGAATAAGAGCAGAAATACACCCGAGGGGAGGATAAAAAACAAACCTAAAAAATAGGGATGAACAGTATTTCTCAGATTTATGCAGATTTACAAATTGCTGATATTTCCAAACACATCTGAGTCAACACTGATACACTCACACACACACACACAGACACACCTCAAAGTGCGACAGTGAAGTCTTTCTCTGCAAACATTTACCTGTCAACTAATTGTGATAAAACAAGACAAAAACTTGATTCTTTAATTGTTGACGGACATTATTTTCAAAAATCAAAATGTACTCCATGGGATCGCCAGAACCCTCAAGCGGTTCTACATACATTCACTTTAGGCTCTGGCAACATGTTATGAATCTTCATTGAGAAAACTCTGACTGAAGCGAACCCTTGTGCTGATCTATGGAGGGCTGCAGGTCAGATGTGTCCCATACAGAAAGTTTGAATACAGACAAAAAGGTCAGTGCTTTGGAGAGTCAGTAATTTGAGGTATTTGTGGTGTGTCCATGATTAAGGGACTATTTCTGAAACTTTTGAGGTGAAAAATGTAGCTGTGCTGTTATTAGACCTACAGTAAATTTTGAACCTTTTGAAGTGACGACACTTGGTCAGTCTGTTGAACAATCAAATACCCCCAGCTTCATCCTCTCTCGTTTTCTTGGCCGTAATGTTCAATGAGAAGCTGCTAAAGGCCAGCAAGAGCTATGGGACGATTTAACCATGATGAATAAAAGTGGATTTGAAAGTAAATCGATGAAGCCTTTTTCCTGTTCAAAGCTGTACAAATATAGTTAGAAGTACTACTTTTGTGTCCAAAAGATGTAAAAATAACTGTAAATAACAGAAAATAAACATTTGGAAAAACAAGAGTAAATATGTAAATAGTTTTGGACATGAATTTGTTTGCATGTTAATTTTTTTTCCCAACAATTCTGACACAGACCGTCTTCAGGTTAGAAAATGCTTGTTCAAAGTTGATCTGTGTGTGATTTTATAAGTTCAATTTGTTTTTGTTACATTTTAAATTGGTTTCTTTGGTAAAACAACATCTTTGTTTGCACTGTCTTTAACTAAATTATGCTTTAGGACTGTTACATAAATTATAACAAAGAATATATTTTCAGACCAAAAAAGAAAAATATTACTTTGAGTTATGAGTGTTGAGTAATAAAAGATAAATATATACTTTGAATTTCATATGTAGAATGTGCAAAATACATTTATAGTCACAACTTATATGCAATGACCTTTCTGAAAAAGGACAAACAGAGCTGTATGTATGTGGTGACAAAAATTGGGATTTGATCACAGACACAAACACTGGGCATTGTGCAGTAAGCTTAATTTTTCATACATTTAGCGACAATTTTAATGACCCTTTTCTGTCTGCAAAGATCACACCTTTGATAATTTTCCTACTGTTATCAAGTGCCTTCATTGAAACATATTACTCTTGATTTCAAGGCAAGCAGAGCAAAGTGGAAGGAACTGATAAGTGACTTGTTCAGCATAACAAATGATACTTATTCCTTGAGCTCACTGTTACTCATTCTCAGCTGGAACTTTCTTTTCCCTGTCCACTTGAGGCAGACAGTTGATTATCTTGTTAAATAAATGTTTTGCTGTGTCAGTGGTGCAGTCTGATAGTGTACTTGATTGGTGATTGGAAAGTAGTAGGTTCAAGCCCATCTCCAGATGACACACGGCGATGTGTTCTTGGGCAAGGCACTTAACTTCAAATTGCTCTCATTGCTGTGTCAGTGGCATGTAAATGGGTGTAAAAGGGTGCAAATGTGTTAGTTGATACTTTATGGACAACTTGAAGCAGAAAAACTCCAACCATCAGTGAATGACTGTGAGAGTGAATGGGTGTGAATAGATAGATGAGACCTGTGGGGTAAAGCTCCTTTGAGTAGTCAAAGCGAATAGATTAGTGCTTGGAGTCTAAGTCTATTTACCATTTCCATTGAGCTCACAAAATAAAACTGTGCCATGTTTAGTTTATAGTTTGATCAATATCAATATCCCTGCTCTCTGGGGCCGGACAGCTATGTCCACATGCCCCATATCCAGAGCCTGTAATCCACAAAGCGAATGGCTCAATGTATGTCATAAACCACTGTACAGTATCGATGTAGCATATGACACCATCTGTTCCATACTCAAAAAAGTTTGGAAACAATTTTATTGTATAATTATTCCCCTTTGATAACAACAAATTAGTTGTATGTATTCAAACTGAAAAGCCCGAGTAGTCAGTTTTACAAAGAAGTACAGCTCGTAAGGACTCTGCATCTGTAAATTGTGCATCATAGGTAAATGTGTGGGTATTGCTCCAAAAATGTGCATATTAACGTACAATATGTTAACTGCATGTTCATGTGAAAAATACTTTGAAGCATTCCAGCATTTAATGTTTAGCTGGAGGTGCTCCTGATGCTTGATCCCAAATTGCAATAGTTGAAAGTTTATGGGATAGTTTCCTGTGATAGTCCTGACCAAGGGCTTGACATAAGACAACAGTAGTCTTCTCAAGTGCAAAAAAATGTAAAGACTTAAAACTCTTTTATTAAAACCCACTTCACAAAATGCAAGAGGAAGTTTTAAAAAAAAAAAGCAAGTTGGTAAGGTCTAAAGGTTCTGTTTATTTTTAAACCTCTGTGTATATATTTCAGGCTGATTTACTGAATCGTAAGTATCTGCAATCACCCACTGATAGGCCTTAATGTTATGCTGATGATATTGTGCAGCCCTACATAAAATGCCCTAAAGACGGGAAGGCTGAAAGATTTCTGTTTCTGGGCATGTTGGGTGTCTGTGTGTCCATGCTTTACTCACAGGTGTAGATACAAGTCCAGAGTCTGGACTCTGGTCCACAGAGAGAGGTGTTCGTGTAACCCTGAGGTCTGAGCACTGAGAGGAGTGGGATTTGGGAAAACTGCCACTGAGAGTGTTCACACCTGAGGAACTGAGAGAAGAGAAAGATGTGGGACAGAAGAGGATAGATAAAGTAAGATCATCACATCTTTTGTCCCTGACCCTGAAGGGAAGCTGCCTGTTTCGTAATGTAAGCCCAGGTATGTGCTGACACCCTGACCACCGGCCGAGTGGTGTGAGTTACGGTGAAATGGGCCTGACTATACACATTAACAGGCGCTGCCATGGTAACAAGGACACCTGAGCAGGTGCCATTAGTTTTATAATAGTCACTGTTTGCAGCTGGACTCAAGTAGCAATGTAGATGTACAAGTTTATCATCATAAGCTATCACCTTCCTAATGAAATTAAAATCCACTGAAACATTAAATTAGGCTTTACTAAATAGGTTTGTCAAAATTTCACCTAAACTTAAACATTAATATTTTGGTTAAAGATAATCACCATAACCTGCTATCAGTGTAATTAAATGGGCAAATAACCCACTGTGACAGAAAACAACATGGCTGCTGGTTTGGTCTTACCTTTCTGACATGTCCCAAATGTCTGTTTATGATAAATTCTCCTGGCTTTCTTCAACACTTTGAAAACGGCTCGGTCAAGCCTTAGGAGGATGCTGTTGTTACCCATGGAGCCTGCTGGGTCTGTCAAGTATCACTGAGGAAGCAGTTCACCTTCCTGTCTCTGTCTCAGACTCAGTACCTGTGAGAGCCATAGCCTCCGAGTGAGCCCACTGCTGCAGCCTGAGCAGAGACTAGGGGCTGCCGGGATGACTGTCTACGCACCAAACGGCTGGTTGCATAGCAACAGTGTTCAGGTGTGTCGAACATGCAAGAAAATCTAGAACATTTTTATAGAATTTTTTTGCTGCTGCAAACAGATAACTGTGTCTGTGGATCTGTGACAAAAGGGCTACACATTTACAAATAGTATCAACTCTGAAAAGGAATGGAAAGAATGATAGGCAGATGGACATCAGGCATGTGTTGCTGTAATTTTCTGTCGGAAAAATAATTCAACAAAACGATTTAATGTGGAGACAGTGTCTGTTCATGTAGATCATATAGCCCTATCATATTTCTCTGTTTTATTATATAGTAATATTACGGTATTATGTTGGCATATCATTTATAGGTGCTTATATTTATTCTCTGCTGCTATTGATAGGCTATGCTACCATTGTTCTTTGCTATAATCATGTAGAAAACTACAACTTATAATATATTTGCATTGTTTGATCTAATGTAAAAATTAATATGAAAGCATTTTAAAGTTAGTAAACATAACTGTTTACAGGTATGCTTTTAATAAACTGGTGATATATATGGAAGGGTACGATGTACAATTGTGTGTTTAGATAACCCCATCAAGGGAAATTTTTCTCAAGCACTTCAAGCTGGAGCCTGCAATAGTTTACCTGCACACCCCACACAGGGTGAGATTTTAATTTTCAGTGGGAAATAATGAAATGCACCTGATGTCACCTGCTGTTGAATTTTGAACCATATTTGTGTCTAAACCAGTGGTTACTTACAAGCTTCTGACAAGGACGACAAAAATGGCAGAGCACCAGCTTACAAGTGTCTTATCATTGTTTTATAAAACCAACAGTTCATTCATAACTGCATTAGCCAAATGACAAACTTGATCCGATTATTCATTTAAGAAGAATGTCTGAACAAGAGGTTACAACAAGATGCTAAATGATGGAAATACTGTAGTTGCTTCTAAGTCAAACCACCCTGTTGTAGTTCAATAGTAGCTTACTAGTAACTTTTTACTCTCACTGATCATGTTAAAGCTTAAAAAAATGTTTCTTTTGTTAAGATCATCACAAAAAATAGAACATTTAAGTTTTACAAGTTTTGTACGCTACAGAGTTCATTATCAGCGATGATCCAAAACATTGTCAAACATCCCATAAACAATCAGGGGAACCAGCACAATGCTAACTTGGTGCTGGCCTACAAAAAATATGCTATCACTGCAGCTCTATTCCCAAACACTGTCCATTTGAAAGTACATGTAGTGGTATTCCTGTCAGAAAAATGATTACTTTATTTACAAGAATGTCAGAAAAAAAATGTTCCCTCGTAATTCACTTGACTGGTGAAGCCAGTGTGGAAGGATGACAGGAGAGTGTGTGTCTTCAAAGATTTTACTTGCAAGGAATGAGCAGCTTTTAGACAATGTGTGCAGCCTCCTCTCACAAAAGTCTGCATGGTGTAACATAACCTTTTATACACAGCAAATGGTGGGACAGTTCCAGTTTGTCTCACAACAGAAGAAGTTGAAAATTGGAGTGTGATAAATCTCGCGGTTGTTTTCCTTATAGAAGGGATATGCATCAAGTAAATGCTCTCAGTTTTTAGTCTATATATCACCACTGTTGGGCACAAACCTGCTGTCTTCATAATTTATGTCTTCTTTGTTAATAGCAGTGCTATTGGTCACTCTTCATTTTGGTGAGCAGTGGATATGAAAAACTAGCCAAATTAAAGTACAAAGATGAAAAAAAAAAAAACACGTCATTAGAACAAATCAATATTCATTAATTCAGTAGTAGGGTTTTTCTTTCATTTCCTGGGACAAAAATGCACTTTTGAAGATAGGCTTGATCCCAATCAGCACTTTCACCCTGGTGACAATTGCAAAGACTAAAACATAAATAAATGATCAAAAATAAATAAGTGCACGCTAATAAATCTGAATCCTAATCAATCCTTGCACCAATACACTGATGTTATGTTCAAAGCAGTGCTGTCAAAAGACCAGGTTAACAGACAGCTCTGTTGTTTCTGTCTCTCTGGATGTCGTCAGGCAGGAGGCAGGAGAGGGCTGATTTAGATTTTCAGAGGCACACAATGAAGACAGACGGCTCAGCTTTCACACCAGCTGGTGTAAGTAATTTAGATGATAACTTCCTACACCCATGGGCTGTCATTCCTCAACAATGCAGCTTGTTGTGTTTAAGTTATTGCAGCACTGAAACACACTGAGCTCACTGCAGTGATGAAAAAGCTGTCAGATATTCCACAGATGTTAATAAAAACCCTTGACACTGCAGGGGACTAAGGAAAGGAAACTATTTGCACCAATGTTGCAGAGTTAAGTGTTTTTCGACATGTGTATTACCTCTGCCAGTTATTTCAAGGTTTGGTTATCAGGTTATCTTTTACAGTAAAATGCACTGATTTTGATTTTGCAATTTGAATATCTTTCTGTTTTATTTTTCTCGGTTTCTTTTTTCTTCACTTTACAGGGAAGTATTCTTTCAAAAATCTCCATGGGCAATACAAAAAAGACAAGGATCACATAGAAACCATCTTTTTTGTGTAACTAATCACCTTGCACAAACTCTGATACAACAGCGGCTGCATCTGTTGAGATAATCATTGTAATTGGTTATTTCTTGGTATTTCATTATTACCTTTTTCATGGTAGTACCTTATCATATTTCGTGATTAGATCATTTCAGTCTTTTATGATGTGCACTTGTTTTTCTCTTGAATTTGTACTTTGATTAATACATTTAGGTTTGGGCATAAAAAAACGTAGATCAAATTTTACTTTATTGATAATCTACGGGGAACACTGGACCAGATTATTATGTTAATAGGTAGAGGGAGAGTAAATATATCCTGCATATCATAAACAGATGGACATTTTGTTTATAGTTTCTGTGAGTAAATGGGCAGGTGATCTATTTCCTCATGTGATGATTGGAACTGGATCTTATGTGTTCAATCCCCAGCTCCTGCAGTCACAGGTCAATGTGTCCATGGGCAAGTCACTTATCCCAGTCTGTAGCTGCTACTGCACCAATGGCACTTAAATATTAAACAGCATGATTTGGTAAATGGTAAATGGACTTGAGCTATATCGCGCTTTTCTAGTCTTTGACTACTCAAAGCTGCTTTACACCGCAGGTCACACTTATCCATTCACAACCATTCGCCCTCACATTCACCCACTGATGGTTCTGAGTTAGTTATCCATCAGTATCTCTAACACATTCACACCCTTTCATGCCCATTTACACACCACTGACACAGCAGTGGGAGCAACTTGGGGTTAAGTGTCTTGCCCAAGGGATACATCGCCATGTGTCGCCCGGAGCTGGGCTTGAACCTGCAACCTCCAAATCACTGACCAAGCGCACTATCCAACTGCACCACTGACGCCCCCCAATTTGAAATCACAGATGAACTCAAACTCTTTCATCACTCTGTGCAAAAGTGTTGAGTGACAATTAGTCTAGATACAAGTCCAACGCATTTACCATTCTAACAGGAAGTTGTGTCTCTTTGCTATGATTACATTGAATGCGCAAACCAATCATAGACTGGCACCAGGCCATAGATAATTTAATACCGGGTCACAGTGAAACAAAACTGATTAATCTCATGACTTTTTTGGAATAACTGAGAAAGAATGTTTTTTTTTATCATTAGAGGATGGCCAGATCCATGCAAAACCACCTGTGTAGCTTGAATGCGCTGACTTTACACTGAAGCTGTCACTGCTGTGATAAATGAAAAAGTACAATCTGAGATAAAGTCACAGTTTAACCTTGTGCTCATGCACTCTCTTCCACCTGTGCTCTGGATGTTTTAAAATGACTCTGCTCTATGTTTTTTGAATCAGTACTTCTTAGCCTATTTCTGTCGAGGCACCCTTCAGAGATGTGAATAATCCCAGGTCCCTCCAGTCAGAATGTAATCGAATGAAGAATTTGATCAAATAATATTGTTGAAATTTAACGAAAACATACATACAGTATCTTTGGCAGACAATTTTAACACACAAGAAGTTCTTATGTAAAATATCTGAACAATAAAAGATAAACTGATAAGCATGTGCCTAGCATAAACCATGTTATCAGCCCATCCATGTACTAACCCAGCCATTAAAGTGTCTTAAGAACAGAGGGCACATTAGACAATTTGGTCACAGTTTCTACACTAATGGTCTTCATATAACTCCTGGTGGAACTGACACCCCTGCTGAGAAAAAACAAACAAACTAAAGGACACTTGAGGCACATGAAACATTCTTCTTCCTGATGTAGAAGAATACAATATATAGGTAATACCTGACAAAAGACCCACTAATAGTCAATAGAAACAACCAATGGATAAAGAATGCATCTCCAGCATCATCTGGCGGTGTTTTATCATAGTTTCCTTCAGGCTCAGAAGAAGTAAAGCTTGGACAGTTAATGTTTCATCTGGTGACTTTCAGCTGACAGGGTTCCTAAATGTTATCAACCGATAAAACAGAAGGAGTCTTCATGAATATCTCTTCACCGGAGTTTAGAAACAAGCCCATGGTAAACTCTGATCCTGTGTTTGGTAAGCCATACTATGCACTGGCCTGCAACTGTACTGTGATACATAAAACTGGGCTGTGGTACAAAATCACGTTGGAGACCACTGCTTTAAAAGACCCATCAGTGGTTTAAATTTCACAAATGCAAGTATCTGAAAAACCTCGAAAATCCTGAGGTCTTTGAGATTGGAGAACCAGAGGTACTAATTTTCGACCCACTTCCACTTCTAGGACTAATGAATGAGACTGATTGGGGTTTTGTTTTATTTGAGTCCGCAAACAAGATTAATTCATGAAGAAGTAAAGATGAGCGATCATGATAACAGAAAAAATTCATCAGACTGATCAGTTTTGGTCCTGTTCTTTGAACTGCTGACTCACTTCAAGGAAATCATAGAAATCAGTCACCATTACAAAATGCAGTACTGCACATAATTTTCAAAGTCAGGCTAAATTAAGCCTGTTATATATGGTGGCACAAATTACTTTTAACACTACTGCAGTAAGGATACTTTGATGAAATCCTAACTGCTGTCGACATCCCATCTGCACACAGTGACAATGGAAATCCAGCTCACAATTGACCTCCAACAGGATGACAAATGTCACTCATAGACAGAGACACACTCATAATGGGAACACATTCATGTTTTATTTTGTAAAGACTGAGTACAGCTGGTGTTGTTTTTCCCCCCTATATGTACATCCAAAACGGTACAGCGCATCTCGCCCCTTCCTGTTTCTATAGCAACCTGCTATAGATACACAGTCCCCTCTGCTCACCTGTGAGATGTTCAGGTGGGTCTAAAGTAACCTCTCAGATGTGATAAGGCAAATTAGTTCATCAGCAGATTAGCCATGTGCCTACAGTCTAAAATGACTAAAGAAGTGTTTGTAGATATAGAAGATATGTTACTAAGATTCATTTTATTAGGAGAAAATGTTTGCACATGTGTAATCTGCAATAAATACTGAGCATAGATATGTATATAGAACACACTGTCAAATGTACAAGGGTAGTTTTTCGATGTGTGAAAATTACAGTGGGTGCAGATTCTAGAGTAAGAAAGAGTATAGAAGTCAAGAGAAAACTGTTTTTTGCACTATGTGTGTGGAGGGCGCAAGTGAGTGAGAAGCTGCTGAACTTAAAGGGGTTGTGCGTGGATTACATTTCATGTGTTCTTTTTGCTCATATACAAACCATTCCTTACTAGAGAATATTTACATCTTTCCCTTTATGCATTTCTGTATCCAAGAGATTAAAGCTTCCAGTATCAAAACACAGTCAAATTATATGTTGTATGTCATATTTCAATATATAATATATTGTATCATATTCAGTATATATATTTTTTCAGAGTATAAAACACAGCTGAAGATGGCAATAGTAGGATAGGCAGCGTTTATGATGTCAAGATCTGATTGGCTGAGAGTGAGTGACCTCACACTGTGATTACATGGAGTCAAAGTCTCCGTCAGCGGGTTCGATAACCTCAGGGGTCATGACTCTACCCATGAAGAGGATGGACCCTGAAGAAAGAGGGGACAGATGGAAAGACAGGTCATTAAAACAGACACAAAGAGGTAGAAAGGAGGTTTTATCCCATCCTCAAGACATTCACAAACCTGTCCTCCTGTTTCTGATGACAAAGAAAAATGGGTGATCAGCCATGACCTGTGGGCACAGCACCAGGGTCCTGGTCAGGGCAATCATTCCTGAGTGAGCAAAAGATAGAGACAGAGATGGAGAGCAGACAGAGGGGGGTAGAGTTTGGCAACTGAGGTCTTTAAACAAAGTCTTATTTCAAGGAAATGTATTCTCTGTTTGACCAGAAAACGAAGATGCTCAACATCATTTGCATTGCCAGTCCCAGCAGATGACAGCTTAAACAGTTCATTCTTGGCATCAACAGATAAGAATATATTTACACATAATTCCTGCCAATATATCATCCACACACACATCATCATCATCATCAAAAAAGTACAAAAATATCTAAACAATTTCAGACCAAGCAATAGAACTGCCTCAGCTAAAGTTTCTGTCTTTCTCATCATCAGTCTTTAAACCTAAATAAAGAGGCTACAGGCTTAAGTTTTAGGTATGAACTCAAACAAGGATGGGCAACTTTGGCTACGAGGAGGGCCACGTAAAACTTCCCTTACTCTGAGTGTAGAATTATAGCAAAATCTCAAATACTCGACATAAAAAATAAATACCGGAGGAAAACTGCAAATTTAACTCCCATTTTAAAAATAATCATTCCAATATTTATATATTTTTACTCACTACTTACTAACTGGCCTGGACAACAATGATGGTAGCACAAGAAAAGATTGAAAATGATTTGACCATATTGACATATTAAACTAAGGTGTAACCTGTAATTAGTCTCACAGGTGTCTTCAAGCTTGTAATCAGTCATTCTGCCTATTTAAAGGCTGAAAAGTGGTCACTGTGCTGTTTGGTATCGTGGTGTGTACCACACTGAACATGGACCACAGAAAGCTAAAGAGAAAGTTTTCTCAGGACATTAGAAATAAAGTTACATAATCATGTTAAAAGTAAAGACTATTTTCACATATTATTCTGAGATTTAGAGTCCACATGACTGTAGCCAACCTCCCTGGACGTGGCCACAAGAGGAAAATTGTTGACAAACTGAAGAGACGGATAATACGAATGGCAACCAAAGAGCCCCAAAACTACTACCAAAGAGATTAGAGGTGAACTCCACGGTCAAGGTATACAAGGATCAGATCACACCACCCATCACTGTTTGAGCCAAATGGACTTCATGGAATATATAACTGTTGAAGGCAAATCATAAAAAAGTGAGACTGGAGTTTGCCAAAATACATATTGACAAGCCACAAAGCTCCTGTGAGAATGTCCTTTGCACAGATGAGACAAATCTGGAGCTTTTTTGCAAGTCACATCAGCTCTATGTTCACAGACGCAAAAATGAAGCATACAAGGAAAAGAACACTGGACCTACTTTGAGACATGGAGGAGGCTCAGTTATGTTCTGGGGCTGCTTGCTGCATCTGACACAGGTTGTCTTAAATCTGTGCAGGTACAATGAAATCTCAAGACTATCAAGGCATTCTGGAGCAAAATATGCTGCCCAGTGTCAGAGAGCTTGGTCTCAGTCGCAGGTCATGGGTCCTCCAACGGGATAATGACCTAAAACACACCGCTGAAAATACCCAAGAATGACTAAGAACAAAATATTGGACTATTATCTTAAATCCTATTGAACAATTTTGGAAGGAGCTCAAAGCATGCAGTCTGGAAAAGACACCCTTTAAACCTGAGAGATCTGGAGCAGTTTGCTCATGAGGAGTTGTCAAAATACCACTCAACAGGCACAGAAGTCTCATTGAGAGTTACAGACATCAGCTGTGATTGCAGTGATTGCCTAAAAAAGGTATGCAACAAAATATTAAGCTAAGGGTACCATCATTTTGTTCAGGCCAGTTTCATTAGTTTTTTAAAATTATTCTATTAAACTACAATTCAAAAGCAATGTCTGGTTTTTATTAGTTAATTTACAGTAAATATTTATGTATTCCGACTTTTGTCAGTTTCAAGTTATTTCAGTGACCATTGTAGGTTTTTCTTTCTTTAACGGTATTGTGATACCGTTAAGTATTCATTTAATATATGTGTAATAAAAATCTTTTAATTTATCTCTAAAGCTTGTCATCTATAATTTAAAGTGGAATCTGTATTTGTTCTACAGGGCTGCTTTATTTTGGAAAAAATATATAATCAAGATTATTTTGCTTCCTAATGAAGTTCCAACTATTTAGCATGATTAATCTTTGTTTGTAAAAGAAATCTAAATTCTAAAGAAGGGACTTGGAGTTCTTAAAAAATGTTTTTTAAAGAAGTTTACGTGTTGAGATTGTTGAACTTTAGTTTATAAACAAAAACATTTTGGATAATATTTACATCCCAACCAATAAAGTTTTGAAGAAGAATAGAATCTACCTGACCCAACAGCTCCCTCAGCTCCCTCCTCAGTCACCTCCAGGTAAGCTTTCTGCACGGCCTTCCCAATGAATAGGTCCTTACCATCTGTTGAACACAAATAAAGGCACACACAATAATACCTTGTCATCAAAGTGATTGGGTAGTCTGGGACTTTTCAGTCTTAGGGTACAGATTGTTCCCACATCTGAATAAAATCACATGACTATCCAGAAAGTGAGGTCATTTGTTATGAAAGAACATCCTCATTATTTGATGACTTAGTCAATAAAAACCTATGTGCTACCTGTAACAGTGACTTTTCTCTCGAGTACACATTGAATTGAGAATGTCTGTGCTAGAACAAGATGTGCTGTACAGCTGAAGACTGTCCTACATAATAAAAATGTAACATTGATCTCACTGACCTATGAGAAGAAACTTTTGGTTAGGTAATTATGGTTTCAAGAGTCTAATTGCTTTGTAACATTTATTTTTGTTGGAGTCATGGTTGCTATGGAGAGTGAATAAATCATGGTAAGGTATGTGTTGACTTGAATTCCTTTACTGCCTTGATGCAGCTAATTTTGACTTCTACATGTCTTGGTTTTCCGTCTCTGGTCATGTCTGTCTCTCTCCCTGAGTCTATTTCTGTTGTATGATGTGATAGCTCTGACCTGCCCACTCAGTGCCAGTTACCTTGGTTACCTTAGAAAGTATGTTGCAGTGACAAAGAAGAACTGCTAAATGTCTATGTTTCAAATAGCCCAGGGTTTTATTTCTCTCACTTTTTGAGTCTTTATCTGGTATTCCTCTGTGTGTGACTGTGTTTCAGTTTGGCTACCATACAGCTGAATGTTACCTGTCATTGCAGAGAGATCAGCATCAGTGGTAAAGATGTTCTTTATGCCAAGGTCCTGTAGGGTGCTCCTCAAGTCGATCCTCTGCTCCACTTTGAACCTAAACAGAGTGATCAGAAAAGATGCAGGTTGAATTTTTTTGGCACAGCTTATTGGGCTGAGAAAGGATTAAGACCAACACAAAACTCACTAAGGTTTAAGGTTGTTGTAACTTTTAAAACTGTTGTAGAAACTTAAATATGAGACATCACTCAGTCGTGCCTCTGCTTTAAGGAGCCAATTTAAAAAGAGGCAAGAGGCAAAAGTCAGACTTACACACAGTTTTCAGAATAATGTTTCACAAATAAACAAATCATCAGCATTTCCAATTACGGGGGGTCATTTTAAAATCAACAAATATGTACCGGTGTTTTTAGGGCCATTCATTCATTTTTAAATGAAAATATTGATTACAAAGGGGACAATCTCTGTTAACTTTGGATGTTGGGAAATGGAAGCATTATTCAGATCTCAAAGATGCAGGCTTTCACCACTGACAAATATATGTGGGGTTTAGGTATTAAAAGCTATTTTTGAAGCATTGCAGTGTTATAAACTCAGAGCAAGAATATGTAGTGTGTACTGTGTACTCTGCAGGGGAGCTAGACACTCTGTAGGACGGCTGTGGATCAGAGGTATACACGGGTTCTGTCTAAACTGATGGACACTTCAGTTAGATGTGTAAATGGGCAAGTGTGATCTGTAGTGTAAAATGTGCCTTGAGTTCTTCTGGAACCAGATCTGTGAAAAAACCTTTTCAGTGAGTGCCAACAGTAATATTAAACTAATCCAGTACAAAATCATCCACAGGGTTCACCTCTTAGGGCAGAGGATGTTTAAAATTGGTTTAGCACAAGCTGACACTTGCACCCACTGCTCCCAAAAAACACACTTATAAAGACACTTATGCCACCTGGAACTGCACACCTGTACAACGATTTTGGGTTGATATTATAATATCTCTCTCAAATATTCTGGGCTGCCCCATCCCTCTGTCCCCCTCTCTGTGCCTGTTAGGGGATTTATCATCATTCAACCATAATATGAAAATAAATAAACCACTTCTCATAGCGCTAACCATCGCTAAGAAAACTATCGTCAAGGACTGGAATCAAAACAATCTATAAACATTACACACTAGAAAAACCTTCTTGCTGACTACATATCAATGGAAAATCTCACCGAATCAAACACAGAAAGAATAAAAGACCAGGATTCAATTTGGCAACCCATTCAACTAATCTCTATTCATAACCAAGTATCCCTTTCGTGTGGGGAAGGCACACTAACACACTTACAATTCACAAGCTAGTACTGCCCCCTTTTGTTCTGTTCTCTCTTTTCTCTCTCCTCTACCCTTTGAAATAGCACAGTTCCCTGGGACTCCAAGAAGATAAGTATACTCTGGTGATGGTAGTCTGGGGCATCCTTCCACCTAGGTACCCAGATATGACCCTATGCCATGTGGGGCCCACTGGTCTCGCAGCCTCCTCTATGGTGCTGGGGTGCTCTGTGGCTTGCCTCTTGCCCCCTGGAGCTGCTGGATCTGTGTTTGGTCAACAGGATCTGGGGATGGCGCTGACCTCTTCCCATGTTGGTGCCTTGGCTGGCCCTCGGACTTGGGAGTGGAGGGCTCCTCCGCAGTGCGCCTGTTCCTCTTCCTTCCTGCTGTCTGCCCTGTGGTCTTTCCCCTCTTCCTTTTCCCTCTTGCGGGGGGCTGGGGGCCTTCTGCCACTTGGGGGTCAGCTTTGAGGGCTGTGTGGTGGGTCTTGGGTGCCCTGGTAGCCCTGGGGGTGCCGTGGCCATGGTCTCCCCGGGCATGATCAACTACTTGGGTATTTGGTGTCCACCTCACATGCATGCCTGTACAGATACTCAAGCTCCTGTCAAGACTAACTGAGAGAAATTATGATGTCTTCAGAACATACTGAGTTGGGCACTCTCACACATCTTCTCACGTCCTGTGATGCATGCACCTCCATATCTCATCCATGTGGGCCTACCCCCCTACTATCAATACCCCACATCTCTGGTGTCCCGGGTTTCTTATAGCCTTTACTTCCTGTAAGGACTTAGATCAGCAGAGCACTTGAACTGCTATCTCAAATCAATAACAGTACCTGTTTGTCCTTTCCATTTTTCCTTTCCATTTGTCTTAGGCTATCATCCAATCTGTCACTATTTCCCCTTTATTTGCACTGTAGTGTGGCATGGCCCTCCCCTTCAGCTCACATCAGGGGTTAAATAAAGTTTGATTTGATGGAGTAGCCTACAGGGAGGGCTGCTGATGATCACTATAGCAGTGAATCATATTCACATATCTCTGACTGCTAGAAAAAAATGCGTTGGTCTTTTCAACACTGTCATCGGACACAGTGCTCACCAGAGAAGATAATGCAGACAAGGGGACAAAAAGAAAAAAAAATGTGCCTTGAGTTATCAGAAAATTGGAAAAGTGTGACACAAGGTCATGTCCAAACATCATAAGCTTGTGAATGTTACATAATGTTGTGTCATACCTTGGCAGGTAGACCTCCACCTTCTGTCGTTTGACGTTGTTGGCCCACTCCTCCAGCAGTGGTGCTTTGATGATGGGCTCCAAAGAGGCCAGTGGTACCTCCTGTCGGGGCAGAACTATCATCATGGACATGTCCTCCCCCTCGTAGGGCATCTCCAACACCTGGTAAACACCGCCTGCTTCCTGTGAGCCATCACTGAATTCACCTGATTGAGTAAAACATGCACAATGTTGACATTAACATGCAGACATATGCACTGGTGCCTCCAGTGGGTTTGTGAGTGGGGGCAGAAGTGTAAGCATGTTAAAGCATGTTGATTGAACCCTCTGAAAATGGGATGTCACATCTCAAGAGGCCTTTAATACATTTATACTTAACAGAGACAAATATGGTTGGGATGCACTTGTGGTCTGGGCACTCATGAGTTCCTCACTACCATAAATTCTTATTTTCAGTAAGAATATCATCAATTATACTCCTATAAAATGATCACCACAACCATTCAGACACGAGGACCCTCCTGGAAATGAGATGTACCATCTCAAGAGGCTAACCTCTAAAAAATCAGACAACAGGTCTGTGGTTCATGGATCTGTCACTAACTTTAGTTCTTACTTTAGTCCACTTGTCTCCTCTTACCTCCCTTCCTTCGCCCTCGCACCCAACACAACATTATGTTGATTTGCTGTTCATCATGAGACTGGGATCCACATTTAAGATTTCCTGCTGCTTAACAGAAGGTTTTTTCTTGCCGCCATGGAAGAGGGATTCATGATTGGCTGTTGGGTGTATATATTTGTATATATATGTATATGTGTATTTTATATGTATATATGTATCTATGCATATATGTGTATCCAGAAAATGAAGAGCTTTATGCTCTATTGTAAAGTGTCTTGAGATAACACTTGTTATGAATTAGGGCTATACAAATAAAGATTGATTGATTGATTGAATTTAATGATAGAGGAGTGTGTGGTTATTTTAACCCTGTACTGATTAAAAACCACCAGTGCTTCACTTTAAAGGCTTTAGTTTCACTTAATTTATCCTGGCATTAAAATGATGATATGTTAGAGAGTACAGTTTTTTTGAGTGTGCTCTTGAGACTGGTAGAGGCTCCAGAAGTCATATGCACACTAGATACGATATAAATATCTAAATATATATGTAAAATGTTTATTTTTACAGCAGATATATGTACGTTTACAGCCTATCAAGTTGTCCATTATGTATACTGCTTATGCCTTTCGGGGTCACTGGTGGGTGGAGCCTATTCCAGCTAGCATTAGATAAGAGGAGTGGGAACTCTCTAAAATGGCTGCCCCCGATCGTAGGGCCAAATACAGAGGGACGGACAAACATTCACACTCACATCCTCACCTAAGGGCAATTTAGGGTAACCAATCAACCTAATGAGCATGATTTTGGTTTGTGGCAGGAAGTAAGAGTACCAAGAGAGAACCCACACATGCATGGGGAGAGCGTGCAAACTCCAAACAGAAAAGCCCTGACCAACATGGGGATCAAACCAACAACCATCCTGGTGGGAAGAATGTTCACCACCTGCTTCACCACTTAGATGCCCTGTTTACAGCCTAGTCATAGGAAAACCTTGAGGCTGTAATAACTGTAGCATTGGCTCTTATTTCTTTTAAACATATAAATTTTCACACACATTACAACAAATTTTTCACATTTCTGGTATCCAAAATAATATCTATGGACCTGGTATCAAATCTTTATTTTCACTGTCATGTAGGAAATTGATAACAGAGTAACCAAGGATCTGACAGCAGAGAAAGTATAAACAATAGTTTACATTTGATACTATATATATTTCAAAAATGAAAATCTCTGCCACAACTGGCAGCAACCTACTGAAAGCTCAACTAGTTGAAAAATAATGGAAGACAAACTTTTATTATTTTAAATATTAGCTGTATTTTACTTTCCAGAAAATGTGGAATTGGAGTAAAGGGCAGTTTAGAATCAGTATTGATTAGCAGAACCTAAACTTGAGCTAGAATAGGTACAATTTGAATGATACCCAAAACTAAAAATGAGAGAGCCTTGAGAAGCATTAACTTGTTGTCCTGAGGTGAATCATAATGTAAATTTAAAACTGATAAAAATCATTCAACAGACAATTAAACAAGAATCATGTGATACAGATTTATTTTTCAGGACAAAAAAATCAATTTATGTTCAAAACATAACAAACTAGATTGTCTACCAGACTTTCTCCTAAGACATGAAGGTTTCAGAGCATTTAACAACGTCTCATTTATCCTTATCTTTGCACAGAAGATTTCATTAGAGGCTGATCAAAAGGGTACACTAGAACAAACAGACTAATCAGCCTTCATTAACTGACACGAGCCTCCTGTGTGGTGCTTGCGGATGCAGAGCGAGGAAACACTGCTGCACAGAGAGGGGAGGGGCTTCACAGAACATTTTACTTAACCAATATGGTTATGCTTCAAAATGAGAGTGCAAATGCAGCCTTCTCCCTGAGGGCCTGTCTCTGTTCTGCATTCTGCATTATGCACACACACACACACACACACACACAGGTTCACACTGACACAGATTTCCTTGATCCTGAGCGTGTGAGGATCAGTATGTGTGTCGTGTATAATCGTGGGCATATGAAATAGCGTCTCTCAAAACAAACACAATGCACCAGAATAGCCGAAATGTGTCAGTCTGAGCAGCAGTAAAAATAAGAAACAACAAAAAAAAAAAGATAGAAGTCATTGTGATGAAACAGCATCTTAACAGCTTTTAAGGCTCTGTAACACATCGCAACACCTAAGTGGGATCACAAAACAACAAATACACATGAAACTGACACAAACAAAAAGAAATGTCTGACACTAGATACAAAACAGTGATAATTTGATCCTTTAGATAGAAAAGGTTAGAAAATGTCACTTAGAACCTCTATCAATTAGACAAATGTGAGATGCTAAGCATCGAATAAGTTTGGAAACCTTACATTGGATAATAATTTCTCCCCTCTGATAAAATCAGTTGTTTTTATATATTAACAGCCTGATTGGTCCTCTTAATAATGAGGTGCAACTTGTATGGTTTGTGCACTCCTCAAACGAGTGGCAGCATTGTTTGGTGTCGGTCTTGCTACCAGTTAGAAACTTAGGACCAAGTTCCATGAGAGTGATGAAGTCCTACTCACTGAAGCTCAACTTACATATCTACAGGTATAAGCCAGTTATGAGAAACGGGGCAGTGTTTGGGCCTCATAAATGTAAATACTTCACATACCTGTTGATCTGATGAAGAAATCCTCACCATCATTTCAAGTCATGGTATTGCATTTCACATCACTACCTTATATGGTAAAGATATGGATTCATTAACTTTTCTGTAACCTCATAAGTAGCACAAAAAGGTGCAAAACTGCTGATCCAACAGTCATCTTATCTAGGATATGATGCTATATGTGTGGTATTTTCTGCTCATGTCAAAACCATCAAAAAAGGCTTCTACAATTATAACATGGCACTGTTTCAGGCTAACACACACCCTTTTTCTCTAATGCTGAAACTGGACTAAAATCTTTCAAAGCCCAATTACAGTGAAGTTGGGACATTGTGTAAAATATAAATACAAATAAAATTCCATGATCTGCTAATCGGTTTTGACCTATATTCAAATGAAAAAACTACAAAAGATGATTTTTAATGTTTAAACTAATAAACTTAATGATTTATTGCAAATATACACTACCCTTGTAAGGGCAATATCCTGAACATTGCCTACTTTTGTCATAGCTACAGCTTTGTTTTGGTACTACACAGTCACAATGCAAAGCCCTTGTCTTCTTCTACCTGGAAAGAAGTCGAATAATTTCCATCCCAAAAGATACAAACATCTCAGATGAGTTAAGAGAAAATTGTATTCATTAAGATGACATGTTAACTATAAATCATCCAAAAAAAAGCCTTTAAATTTTCTCCTAAATCATATACACCGAAGGAGTTGGTAGATGTAAAGTGTGTTTAAAGCTGCAGAGCTCAGTGGGTAGAAAAAAGAGCCTTTCCTGGGAATAACACTCCAAATATGAATATTTTAGAACTAAGATTAACATTTTAAATAACCCCAAGAAAACTGCGCTAAAACTCAAAGACTCAGGAAAAAGTGCCACAAGTATAATTCATGAGAGACAAAAACACTCACACACACACCAATCACTCACATACACACAAACACAAAAGCTCATCCCTACCATAGTAGAAGTCTCCCTGTTGGTACATCATGAGCGTTTGGACCTCAGAGCCATCGTCTTTGCTGAAGGAAAATGTTCTGGTGTTCTCTGGCCTGAACTGATTTATCCAGGAGCCTCTGAAGTAGACGGCATTGACCAGGGTCAGGCGGGTCACGCTGCTGAAGTCATCAGCTGAAAGCAACTCACGGATCTTACCTAGAAGAAGCCATTTGAATGTAGGGGATCTGTATTAGTTTTGCTGCTGGGTTTAAAATCTGTTACGTTAGAGCCTCATGAAGCCATATTTTTCTTTTTATGAGTTTCATATGCTCTTTAGTGTACTTTAGATGTCTCCTCTATGTCATAAAGAACTTCTGTGCACAGGATGACAAGGTCTGTGGTACTGTATCAGGACTTCTCTCTCCTACTGTGGACACCAACAGTAGCTGCTTAAAATGGTTGATTCTCCTGCCCCCCTTATGGACCCACATCTATTATGACAGTAGTTTAAAGCCTTTTGTTAGAATTACTGACTGGGAGGCAAACCCAGAGCAGATCATAAACTGTAGAAAGAATGCAGAGCAATTGCAAAGAGTGCTGAACAGCACTGAACTGACCTATTACCTCTGATCAGACCAGTCAACCAGTCATAACGGATTAGGCCCTCTTGAGGAAGGGTTATCTTAAAGTGGCAGGTGCTCCAACAGAATTTCTCAGACAAAGTGAGAATAATGGCGGATCAAGAACACTCAGTATGTGAAAACTGGGTGGTACTTTAAACATTCGTGGTTGTGACCAGACCCTAGCAGCCACTGAAACTGAACAAAATTATTTTATATATGAAATTATGATATTATTACGAATTATGACCATTGTCATGGACAAGGATACAGCGTGCTGGTAATGTCTGAACAAAAAATATTTTTTATTGCACATCACTTAACATGTTATAATTTAAGACAGTGGTTATCAACTGATAGGTCAGGTCATAAAGTGGACACCAGAACCATTTACGTAGAGAAGCAAATTTGTGCCATGAAAAAGTAAAAAATAAAAACAAAAAAAAACTCTGGTAAAAGTTGGTGTATGAAGTCTGGAAACACTGGACATATGTATTTTTATACAACTCTGTTTTGCTAATAAAGACTCATTTCTAATGTTTTTTGTAAGATCTTAACAACGGATAACAATATTTGTGGATATGACATTACCATATGTTTATGTCTTGATACCTTTTGAAAATAAATAAAACTTCCACGTCATCCTGGTATACAGAGTAAAATCAAATGTATGCTTGTGATCACCTGGGTTAGATTTTAGTTGTAGTCATTCATTCAATTTTCCTTTGTGGATGTTTCTATTCACATTCTGTCCAACTTACTTTCAGTATGATTCTCCACCCAGCTGTTGATCTGCTCAGCCACAGCTGCTGATTCACTAAAGTCCACGGTTTCCACATCAGCCTTGAAGTATTTTCTCATCAGGTGCAGAAACTCTGGGTTAAAGGCCACACCTTCCTGCAGGAAGAGGCTGTTTGCAAATCTGATCACGTAGTGGGTGTCATCATCTGACAAAGCTGAGGTCAGGTTCTGGAGCAGAGAGAACTCCAGGCCTGGAGAAGAGAGGGACGTACACATGCTTACTGTTAGTTTACTAACACAGAAGACCAAGTAGAAAACTGTATCATCTTTGAAATGATAAAGAAATTAGATTGCCATCAAGCAATGTTGAAGGTTAAAAATTATAATAAATCTATACCACTCTACGATCAGCAAAAATTAAATAAGGATATCTGAGGTGGAGCCAATAAGTTATATAATTATTTCAACTGGGTACCATTAATCAATGCTGTAGGTCTTAGTAATGGAGAAGAACAGCTTTTACAAAATAAATACTCTTTGGATTATCAAAAGCAAAGATTCTAAGAGATATATACATTTGTTATCTAAAACAGGAAGATATTTTACAGCTAAAAAATCAACAGATTCATTCAGAATAAACACAATATCACACGTGCAGATTTACAGTAACTACGAGGCTTAGTGCTAAGATTCAGGCTATTAAAAGCTGTATAATAATTTCAAAACATTAATTTAGCATTTTTAATCATATATCAGCCTAGAATCCACATATCCTTTTGATGACCAGCCTCAAAAATAATTAGGCATATAGAAAATGACCAAAAACTCTGCACTTTTCCGCTGAATTACAGCATTTCCTATTTCCTCCCACTGATTTCAGGTACCTGACGTTGTCTTCCACTTTACAATTGGAACTGCTGTCTAGTGCACATACTGTGCATCAATGCATACCCTTTATTTATATTTTTCATATATTTGCATGTATATCTTGATTTTTACTGTAAAGAACAACTGTGTTGAGGGCATATAAGTTCAATGACTGCATGTGATGCATGCTGTATTGTTAGTCAATAAGTATTGTTTATAATCCTGATCTCAATAGCTATCATTTCTGCCATGGAGCATAACATATGATAAAACCATCAATACATACCAGAGTTGAGTAATATATCTATTTGGCATTGCAATTGCTATGTGTACATGCACCACCTTCAGATTGCATGACATGCACTATCACTGCTTTATAAATTCTTCTGCAATTTCTATGACAAAGACACAGAACTGCTCTACACACCCTTGTGGCTACACGCAATATAATGTCTTATATTGTCAATATTTTATTCATGAATTCATCTTCTACAAAGCAACAAAGACAGGGAGAACTGAAAAAAATTAACATTTCAGTCTGTAAATGCATACTTCTTATGGCTTTAGCGTACAGCTAATTTGTTTTTAAGAAGAATAATTTAACAGATCAAATTCATTCTTTTGTCATAATTTTCATGCAGACAGTTTAAAAGTCTTTATAGCAGTAGATGATTCATAAAAATATTAAGAGCTAATTAAATGATGAAAAGTTGTTACAGTTTAATGCTGTTTTGAGGCAACTTCATACTTTTAGCAAAGTTACACTGCCTTGAGGAAACTGAACCATTATAGAATGATTATGGTAGCTTTTTGGTGTGTTTTCAGGTACATAGGATGTTTAAAAGGTTTCCATTCTTCATAATTTTGTTTAGATCTTAACAATTTAACAAAAATAAATTTGGGTTTGTTTAGGCTATTACTATACTCTGTAGGCCCGACTTCACCAGTGCCAGCACCACCTCTGTATCAGAGAATCATTTAACATTGGTCTATGTGGGTGGAGAAAAAAAAGCTGCTTCAAATGTTGCCTGTGTGTGTGTATGTATATGTATAAATATATATATATATATATATATATATATATATATATATATATATATATATATATATATATATATATATATATATATATATATATATATATATATATATATATATATATATATATATATATATATATATATATATATATATATATATATATATATATATAGATAGATATATATATATTATATATGTATATATATATATATGTGTGTGTACATATATATATATATATATATATATATATATATATATATAAATTATAAATAAATCAGCACATTTTCCTCTTATAATTGGCTCTAGTCTTTTCATCCTCCGATCCTGATGATCCTGAATTGTCTCACCTGGCGGGAGGTGGCTGAACCCCACCGCCTGACGGATCTCCTCCAGTGATGCCCCCTTGGCTCCCAGCTCCACCATGCCGAGGGCCACAGCCACGCTCAGCGGGGAGAAAATGATGTTGTCCTGATCCCCCACTGCCTGCAGCCGGTGGTACAGTCTGACCGAGAACTCCGATGTGGTGTCCTCAGGAATGTCCGCCGCCCAGCAACCATAGCGTGGCAACAGTATGGAGGGAAGGAGGAGGAGGAGGAGCAGGGACAAAACATCCAGGGTCAACATTGCAGCACAGACCACAGATGCCTGAGGGACAAATGAAGATGATCAATTTCACACAAAGAAAGAAAGACAGAAAGAAAGACAGAAAGAAAGAAAGAAAGAAAGAAAGAAAGAAAGAAAGAAAGAAAGAAAGAAAGAAATGAAAGAAAAGAAAGAAAGGACGGTTATAAAATTATGTTAAAAAATTAATGGAGGTGCGGGCAGTAAGAGAGGTGTGGAAGGACAAGAAATAGAAAAGGATGGAGGAAGGACAAGATGAAAAATGAAGGTTGATTTTGGGAGAAACAGAGGTCAAAGTGGAGAGAGGAGGATTGAGAAGAGAAAAGAGAGGGGAACGTGGAGAGAAGGGGATTGCAGAGGGGATGAAGGGAGAGGAAAAGGTGCAGAAGATTATTGCATAAGCGGAAAAGAGATGAAGGACAAGAGGATTCCAGAATTGGGAGAGAGGGGAAGATGAAGGAAGAGAGAGAGAGCAGGGATGTGGTGTGATGAAAAAGAGAAACAACTGTCAATCATTCCTCAATTTACCTGTGAGTGCAGAAAACAGTGTTTACAAAATGAATTGAAAATATTCACTCATGTTAGCTAAGCAGAACACAGAAAAAAAAGTGGATTAAACAGTTATTCCATAAATCTGAGCTGAGTAATGAAAAAAAGAAAAAGTAAAGAAGTTACTAAACAGAAAGGTTGAAAAAGACAAAGAAAACAAAGTGAGTTAACAAAGTAAGACAGTGAAAAAGCACTGTGCATTTATAGCGATATTAATATGACAAACTAGTATAGCAGTTTAAACCCCCCCACACAAACAGACACTCTGACATTATTGTCTTATATTTCATGATTACTATGAGGCCAAAGGACATTTGACCTCATGACTCAAAAACCACGACACTTTGTCCTTCAGTTAGGGATGCAACGGTTAACATTTTGAGCACACTGCAAAAACACTGCGATAATAATGATACAACATTTTCATATCATTACATCCCTCCCTTCAGTAAAATTTTTTATTTTGGCAAGAGTAAGAGCAAAGTCCTCGGAAGTGTTTTTGAGATATTTCAGTCACAAGCAGATAGTGAGCATGATGCCTGATCACCTGTTACCTTTGGCCTAAAGATCTAGGTGGTTCACAAGTGTGACCTGTGGGATGTTTAATGTTGTTTTTTATGTAAAGTCTGAAATGATCTCTTCAGTATTTCATGTTATTTAATGGGCTTTAACGAATAAGGATGTCATAACAGTAATTACATTCTTAACTCTTGTATTCAAGTGTGCTTTCAAGCAAAGATTGACGAAAATCTTATCAGGCATTTCTGAGATATTGCATTGTCAAGCACAAGCTGACCTCCTTTAACTCCAAGATGTAATGACTTCATGTATGAGTCAGAGTACAAAACTTTCAGAGAATCACTTCAACTCGATCCTGCATTCACAAGATTGCAGTCAAAATCAAATGAGGCAGGAGTTTTCATGACCTCAACTTTTCAAGCATGCCCGAGGGTTCAGGTTCACAAAATTGTGTTCCCAAGCAAAAAAAGATAAAAAGATTGGTGACCTTGACCTTTACAACAGGGCGCTCAAAATTTGATCAGCTTACTTTTAAGGCAAAGTGGAAACTTGTGCATTATATTGAAAAAAAACCTGTATTTCTACCAACACCGGCGTGTTGGTTGTAGCTAAAACCTCATTGATGTAATTAATAAATTCTACTGATATGTGACTAATGAACTGACAGTGATTGTGAGCAGAAGAGTTCATACATGCTAAACATTAACATTTCTTTACAAATAGTACTTACATATACCATTATTACAACAACAACAATAATAATAAACAATAATAATAATAATAATAACATCCCTCGCATTGCCGGCAGTACATCTGAGACGTTTCCGGTGAGGGTTGGACTCCGCCAGGGCTGCCCTTTGTCACCGATTCTGTTCACTACTTTTATGGACAGAATTTCTAGGCGCAGCCAGGGCGTTGAGGGGTTCCGGTTTGGTGACCTCAGGATTGGGTCTCTGCTTTTTGCAGATGATGTGGTCCTGTTGGCTTCGTCGGACCGTGACCTTCAGCTCTCACTGGATCGGTTCGCAGCTGAGCGTGAAGCGGCTGGGATGAGAATCAGCACCTCCAAACCCGAGTCTATGGTCCTCGCCCGGAAGAGGGTGGAGTGCTCTCTCCGGGTTGGGGAAGAGATCCTGCCCCAAGTGGAGGAGTTCAAGTACCTCGGGGTCTTGTTCATGAGCGGAGAAAGGGTGGATCGGGAGATCGATAGGCGGATCAGTGCGGCGTCAGCAGTGATGCGGGCTCTAAACCGGTCTGTCGTGGTAAAAAGGGAACTGAGCCGAAAGGCAAAGCTTTCGATTTATCGGTCGATCTTCACCCCATCCTCATTTACGGTCACGAGCTCTGGGTCGTGACCAAGAAAACGAGATCTCGAGTACAAGCGGCCGAAATGGGCTTCCTTTGCAGGGTGGCTGGGCTCTCCCTTAGAGATAGGGTGAGAAGTTCGGTCATTCGGAAGGAGCTCGGAGTAGAGTCGCTGCTCCTACGCGTTGAGAGGAGCCAGTTGAGGTGGCTCGGGCATCTGGTCCGGATGCCTCCTGGATGCCTCCCTGGTGAGGTGTTCCGGGCACGTCCCACTGGTAGGAGGCCCTGTGGCAGACCCAGGACAAGCTGGAGAGACTATGTCTCTCAGCTGGCCTGGGAACGCCTTGGGATCCCCCGGGAAGAGCTGGACGAGGTGGCCGGGGAGAGGGAAGTCTGGGCTTCCCTGCTTAGGCTGCTGCCCCCGCGACCCGACCACAGATAAGCGGGAGAAGACATGAGAGAGACGAGAGACGAGAGAACATGCTTTCAACTCAATCCAGCCTTCACTGCTCAGGGGGAAGCTTGAAGTAGTGGGGGTTGACTGTCACCTGGCTGCATGGACTGTAGACTACCTCACCAACAGACCACAGTTTGTGAGGCTCCAGGACTGTGTATCTGACATGGTGGTCTGCAGCACGGGAGCACCGCAGGGGACAGTGCTCTCCCCCTTCCTCTTCACCCTGTACACTTCGGACTTTTCTTACAACTCTGGGAGCTGTCACCTCCAGAAGTTCTCCGACGATACGGCCATCGTTGGATGCGTATCGCAGGGGGACGAGGACTGTCATCTCTGACTTTGTCGACTGGTCTCATAACACGGATGTCCTGTACAGGAAGGGTCAAAGTCGTCTCCATCTCCTGAGGAGACTGAGGTCCTTTGGAGTGTGCAGGACTCTGCTCAGGACCTTTTATGACTCTGTGGTGGCTTCTGCACTTTTCTATGCAGTGGTCTGCTGGGGAGCAGGGAGCACGGAGAGGGACAGGAAGAGACTGAACAGACTGGTCAGGAGAGCCAGTTCTGTCCTGGACTCCTCCTTAGACTCCCTGGAGGAGGTGAGCGAGATGAGGATGCTGGCAAAGCTCACATCCATTATGGACAACCCCTCTCACCCACTGCATGAGACTGTGGGGGAGCTGAGCAGCTCCTTCAGCAGCAGGCTCAGACTCCCACCCTGCAGGACTGAACGTTACCACAGGTCATTTGTCCCAACTGCAATAAGACTTCATAACACAAACATCTGAACTGTCTCCATAATGACATCAAGCATTCAATAAATACATGCCTTTTTTATTGCACATCATTCCAGTACTCACTGTAAATTTCTCATTGTCAAGTGCTGTTATTCTCAAGTATTAATCTCTGTATCTATCTTGCTCCTATATAAATATGTAAATAGTAATATTTTTCTACTTTTCTATATATCTTTATATTTCTTTAAATTTCTAATTATATATTCTATTATCTCTATTCTATTTTTATTGTTATTGCATTATTGCACTTTTCTTGTGAGTTGCTGTGACAAAAAAATTTCCCCCAAGGGGGATCAATAAAGAATATTCTATTCTATTCTTTTCTATTCCATCCCTTGTGCTTAAATCTTTGGGATGTGCTTATTTCAAATTCAGATTGCAGATTATCATGCTGTCCTACTGTGCATGAATAAATAGTGCCTGACAGATACAGATATGGACAGTAGGAATATGAAGTAGTGAGACAGATGTAATGAACATGACTACTGTAACTAAATCTGTAGTGCAAACTGACGACTGTATTACTGCTCATAGCACATCTGCTAAATGAGCTCATGAATATCTCATGCCTATTCTATCATCTTGTGTTAAATCAGCTTCTCTCCTCTTAAAGAGTTCTTGACTTCTCGCTCTCTGCATTTCAGTTTTTGTATGTTTACAAGTGAGTTTCACTCCATCTGAACAAAAGGACTGATTAAGGAGAAGTCTCTACCCCTTAATCTTATTCCTTCTCTGTCTCAATTTCTTGTCCTCTTTTCCATGTTCTCCTGGTTCTTAAATCATCCATCATCACCCATCATTTCTTCCTCTTCATGAGTTCACATTAACTTCTCTCTTGTCTCCTTAAACTGCTCTAACACACCTTTTAAAAAGATGAGGAATGTTCATTCACAGCACCACCTCTCTGGCTCTTTTGTTGCTGGGCAACATTGTTCTCTGCTGGTCCAATAACAAAGGGGCATAGCGGATGATATATTGGGAACATGTAGAGTGAGATGGAGAGAAGAGAGATATGGAGAGACAAAATAAAGTGTGAACTAACACATGGACTCTTGCTTTGTTGTTAGTCTCTGCTGTGCCTGTGTCTATGCTGTGTCATTAGACAGTCTGAATAGAGGATTCTCCCATGCAGGGCTGGAATCTGCTGGCTGTTACTGTATGAGAGGGACAGCAGGTGACCGCGCTCACAATGTACCCAAGTGTCAACACAAACCACAATGAGCAGCAGCCAGAAAGTGAGTTGACCATCCTATCACGTCCTCTGCTGTGCTTTAGCACGTGACAAACTTTTTTTTTTTCCAAAACAAAACAGTCCAGCCTGGAGGGAGCACTAATGCCAAATCCATTAAATTATTAGTTCGATGGAGATTGTCTTTGTTGTTCCTTCTGTCAACAAATACCTTTCAGGAACCAAATTTTGGTGATATACTATCTGTTAGGTGGAAAATTAAATATGATATGACATACTGTCTTGGTTTATGTATTAACTAACCACTGGAGCAAAATAACAATATTTATAAGGTAAAAAAACAGACACACACACACAAAAGAATCATCTGCAATTTAGTAAACTGAGTCAATTTAAACAGAGATACAGGGAAATGATTTTCCCAAGACACAGGAATAAGTGTGTTTTTTTGATCACAAGGTGGGTGCCACTTACCTATTTAAGTTTTCATGCACATAATTAAAGAGTTATTTAAGTAAGTAGAATGAATCAATATACTTTGACAAGTTTATGTTAATAAAGTAGCTGACTGACTAATAAACCATCAGTGGTTTATGGAGAGGAGGTAGAAATAAAAAGGCTAATACTTCTGCTTGTTCCTTTGAGAATATGCAGCACAAAGCACGAGTTGTTGAACATTTTTATTCTCTGCTTTTCTTTGCACATAGTCCTCCACAGATGCAGCCTCTTAAAACTAGGGTCTTGGCTGGTCTCTGGCAGGTCCATGGTGTGTCCTGCCCTTCCTGACAGGAATAAATTTTAAACTTTAAGACACATTTGTCTGAATTTTTGGTGTAAAGTCTGCTTTTAGTTGATTTGGCAGCTACTCTAGCACCAACTCAAAGAGAAATCTCAAAAATGCATGAATGAGCATCTTTCCAGAGTAATTTTGACACAACCACAAAAACGCAGAGCGCTTCAGTTGGCTGGTATTTGGCTCATAACAGGCTGGAAGTTGGCAGGCAGTGGGCTGAGAGGTAAAAATTGAAGCGGCTAGATCTGTGCATTTATGTCAATTTATAGTTGGATGATTTGTCTTGCATGTTTTTTCTTTATTTTTACTTTTGCATATGTTTGAAAATATGTAAAAATCTATTATTCAATTTGCTGTTCCAGGTCACCACTCCATAACTCCTTGTGATGACCCTAATTCAGTGTCTCTCAAATGATGTGGACAGGCACACTGGTGTGCTCTGGGGTAAGTCCAACTGTGCATTCAAGATTGTAAAACCAAACTTCCAATCACATAACAACATAATTTCTGGATTTATGCCTTTTGCATACATTGATTTAACTACATAAATACAAATTATTTGATTTCACAGAAAACTTACAAGGATTTTGCAATGAGGTAAACTGTAAAAAGTGTAGGAATGTATTACTTTTGTGTTACCTATCCTAAGGCTTGACTACCTTTCTTAACCATAAGGCTTGTTTGTGGATGAAAATATCAACTTCAACTATCAACTTTTGAAATTAATTCTCAATGAAATAAATTGACATGAAGTCACTACAGTTGGTAGTTAAACTCCGTTAGGTGTTATCTGATAGACATAAACCCTAAAAAATGTTGTAATACTAGTAACACTATCTTACATTGTATTATGTAGTTTTTGAGTGCACAGTGGTGCAGGAAGGCTTCTAGTTTGACTACCAAGTCTATATCTATTAAGTCACATTTAGTCAGAGTGCTGCAGTGGATGATATCCCCTTTTGACATTTAAACCTCTGGCTCCTAAAGGGAGGGTGAAGACCTCCAAGGGGATTGTGTACACAGAGTTGCAGGTTACAAATGCCTGGCAAAAACATGTCAAAAAGTTTTTAAAAAGACAGATGCACATTTTTCCTACTACAGTAAAATGTAGTCACAAGGCTGAAGCTGAAATAAAAGTATTTTGGGCCCCAAATTAGCCCTTAAAATCTTCAAACTGAACCCTCTGATGGGTTGGGGTCATACTTTGATGGGGTTTGTTTTTCCTTCTAGCGAATAGCCTCCTGACTGAACACACAAAGCTGTTCAGTCTTGCTTTTGTTTTTTTCTGTTTACAACTTCAGTCTCATTAGATTGAGAATATCTTTATTTATTTCCTTTAAAACAAGCATCTCCACCATCTCTTTGACATAATGTCCCTCAGCAGAAACTGAAGGTCTTATTCTGTTTCTTCTGTCTTGACAGGTCTTCTGACAAACTCTTTCTGACAGACATGCACTGACAGAACTGCCCCAAAGACTTACATCTGCATATATCTGAACTGGCAAATTGACATCCAGTTATCTTTTCAGAGCCTCTTTATTTCAAATCAGGCCACACAGCTCATGCAATGCATTGTGCATGTTGGAATTTGGCTCAGTAATGTTTAAATACATCATCTTGATCAGATTTTATGGGAAAGGGCTGATTAATCTTAACATCTAAAAATAAACAATACATAGTCATTGAAATGACTAAGCAGAGAAAGAATTTATTTCCCTACCATATCTGAATATATGCACTTCATCATTTCTTTTTGAATATTTACCAAGTAACAGATTTGTATTATCCTTCTTAGAATGATTTATTAAAAAAAAAAAAAAACAAACAGTGGCTACTTGAATGAATTACATTTCTAATATACTTTTTACTCATTACTCATATACTCAGATATGCATTTCTGTAGAATTTACAGCTTGTTGTGAGCTGAAACCAGACTAGGTCGTCAGATAGACCCGTCCAAAAGTGAAATTCATTTTTTTTTATCATTCAACATTTGAATAATACAGGACAATGCCAGACATGATGTCCAATAAAGCTGTAACACAAATCAGGGAGGTACACATCAAGTTTTGAGTTAAAATTTGATGGTGTTGCATTTGAGTGAGCATGTATTTGTTGGTGTAGGTGCATATTTTGTTATGATTTTGGGTTACAGAGCTACAGGGTCAAACTGATGCATTAAAATGACTTTTGCTTTCCAAAATATAGTAAGTACTATCCTCAAGCCCAGTTAGTGCATAATATGACAAACAACCTTGAAAGTGGCCTTGAACCTGAACTACAGGTACACGGATTGACCGAAAACGATATCCATTATCAGGAGATAATTGTCAAAAAATGATCCACTGGTGGAAACAAATGTCTTTATCATTGCTATGATTTCATGTGGTTAATACTGCATGCAACACTTCTGGGTTGTAATTGACTGCTCATGTTGTCTGTTAAGGCTGCTCCAGAGACTCCTGCAACGGTCACTGACATACAGAAATGTTAGTAGAATGATCCAAACTTTGTTTTCAGTTCTGTAAAATCTGAACACAGAGTTAAAACTTTTATACTCATCTGGGTAGGCTGGCTGCATAAGAAGGGCGTGTAAGCTTCAAGGTCTGTTAGGTTTGAAGTCCAATTGATAACATAATGCTCCATTAGGCTCACACTCTAAAAAGTAATTCAGAGTATCTGTTGACACCATTTAATTTATTACATAAATGCAATTTAAAAAATGTAATTAATTGATTTAGAGAAACTTTGTAAGTTGCTGACTTTATTTTTTAAGTTGTGATCAAATAATAATGTTGGTAATTACATAGACTTAATTTAACATGTCATATACACTCAAATTTCATAACTGGTAAGCCTAAAACAAAATTCAAGTTGCCATAACTTAATAAACTTAGCTTGATAACTCAATTGTTATCAACATTGACTTTTCCATTTTAAGTTAAATCTCCTACCCAAACAACAGAATAAGACAGTGAAGGAGGCTGAAGCAAGATTTCATGGTGAGTAAAATGTTTTTCTAATTGTTCTACTAAAGTAATGGGTTTAAATTTTTTTTACAAGGGACTTTCATTGAAATAATTAAAACTTAGCTTGTGTGACTGCTAGCTAGCCTATCGCACTGTTACCACATGTTAGTTTTATTCTTCTCCTGAGCTAGTTTAGCCATGTAACTGCTAGTTCTATAGCCATGTAACTGCTACCTATATGATATATATATATATATATATATATATATGTAATATGTATGTATATGTGTATATATATATATATATAGATAGATAGATAGATAGATAGATAGACAGATAGATAGATAGATAGATAGATAGATAGATAGATAGATAGATAGATAGATAGATAGATAGATAGATAGATAGATAGATAGATTGATAGATAGATAGATATAGATATAGATATAGATAAAGACATATACATAAAGGGAAGATGAAGAAATGTTTTAACTGATTCTCTTATTTTATTCAACATAACATGGTCGAGATACAAATAAAAAATCAGGATGTACTTTACAGATAAATTTAAGGTCAATTGTAAACCATGAAAGACATTAATTCCCGTTTTCTTTCCCTTTAATAGGACAACGAAGAGTTCGTGACCAGCCTTGAAAGCCACCTGATGAAAATCGCCATTGTTGGAGAAAGGTCTAAATGTTTTGCTGAGAGGGACATTCCAAGGTGCTGTGCCTTGTTGATGGGTATCATTTATGCCCTCAACCTCAGCTACTGCAAGAATATATATGTGTGATATATCTATGTAGACTTTGTATTCTCTGTGGAAATTTTGAGCTGGTCACACTTACACATAAGTATTACAAACTTTGTCACAGAGAAGCAGTTGAAATATAAGATTGTTTGCTTACTTTGTTTTTGCAATGCTCAAGTCCAAAATAAAACTAAGCAGTTGCACAAAAGTAGTGGTTGAACTGTCTTTCTTGAAAGCACAAAAAAAAATACAATAAAGAAAAAATGAAGAAAAAGTATTTTTTTTTTTAATTACGGCTACTTAAAAAGTTGTGTGCATTGTTATTATATTTAACTAGACAAAAAATAAATTCCTTTAAATGATATGGTAAACTCAGTTGACATAACATATTTTTTTGAGTTACCAACTTAAAAACTTGTCCTTTATTCAGTAAGCAGTACTTAAAATAAGCTTTGACTAAAGAGGAAAAGCTAATTCGCCCAATGTAATATTGTTAATTGGTTCAACGCAATTTCAAATTAAGTTGTCATAACTAAGAAAGACTAATGGAAACTGTTGCGTTGATTTTTTATTGTTGAGGCTAAACATTTATTTTTAGAGTGCAGTTAAATAACTATTCAAGGGTTATTACATGGCGTGATTTCAAGAGAAGAAAATGTAGGTTTTGACAAGGACCTTGAAAAATTAGTTGTTTGGGGTTCAAAATATGCTATGCTGGCAGAATAAAATAAAAAATATAGTTTGTTTAGTAAAGGTCTGAGACTTACTGCATTAAGATTTTGTTCTGTTGGCAGAGTTTAACCAATTGGACATACGCTCCAATTTTTTTTAGATCACAGTTGTTTCCACAGAACACTAAACATGATGGGTATCAGTATCAGTCAATCTCATCAGTAATTGATCAGTAATTGGTGTCAGTTGCAAAAAAGCATGATTGGGGTGTCCCCTTGTACTCTCAAAATGCATCTGGCTCATTGTTGTGTCAAATGGTAAATTTGAAAAAAGTTTTAAGGAAGCCCATTCACATGATCTTGAGAATTTATATTCCCAAACATGGGATGGATATGCAGTCTGATGACCGTGACCTTTGACGTCCAAAATCGATCCATTTTTCCCTTTGATTCAGACAGGACGCTTTTCAAAGTGGCAGAAAATGGCCAAACTGCAGGTATGCACATGTAGCCTGAGGGCATACTGCCTCTGGACCCTGGCTACTGTCAGTGTGGAGGAATAAAATACTGTTTAAATAAGTCGTCATATTGCAAAACATCAAACTTTGGAAAAATTGTGCATTTCTGAAATCTTAATTTTATTTAATTTAATCTTAATTTTACTGCACCATTAACGGTGTATACAGACTACATACTTTTAGTAAATAAAGGTGATTGATTGAAATCCCTGAAACCTCTATGCTGAAATCCAAAGTTATTTTACAGCTGATCCGATTCTTATGTTAAAACTTTGTCTCGCAATTTTGCCTGCTGCATTAGCAGACAATTAACTTATAATTAATTCAGGCCTAAACTTTGTTGATAGTATCTGAATATGTTTAGCAGGCAGAATGACGATGCTATAATAACGGCTTCACTTAAGTCCAATTGAAGAGTAAAATAATGCATAAAGCATGAGCGTCTCAGCTCATCTACTGTCACTCACGTGTTTCTACCTGGTCTCACGTGTCAACTGTGAGTCACTGCAGACAGAATGACAGACCCACAAAAAGTGAGAAAGGCTGCTGGAGAGGAGGGGGAGTCTGGCAGAGATGTAAATGGAGGTAATGTTCCTGACCTTCTGAGCTGTGGGAGCTGAACTTTTTTAGAGACAGACAGCCCTTCTCTCTGTAAGGAAAGATGCAGCCATGCAGCTAAGCTGGGGAAAGAAGTGTGGAGCATCATTGTGTGTGCTCCTGTGTGAGTGAATAATAACACCATGGGTGGCTGCCTATTACTTTGTTATAGTGACACCATTCTGACCTTTTGAGAGTCTGCAGGGAGAGCCCACTTTTGAGCCAAACTTTAGCTCCACTCTGCTTGAGTGGGGTTCCCAGCATGCCTCACAGGTAGGTGGGGGAAACCCAACACCTGTCTATAAAATGCTCCCCTGTGACTAAAAGAGCGGAATATGTCAGGAAATTGCTCCTGGTTTAAATTGCAAGAGTTTAATCCTGACAATGTGATTAATTCCATGCAATTAAACTTCCTGGCCTTTAAAAGCAGCCTCTAATCTGTCCATGTAATCCTAATTCTCAGGCAGAATAAATCAGCAGATGACATTTCGACAATTGGAACGTGACGTCACTCAAACCAACAGCATGTTTGTTAATCCTCACTGCCATTTAAACCCAACACCTTGAGGCCGCATGCTTCAGAGGACAGGGGAATATATTAAAAGTGGACATCCTTCCTCACGGTTCACATACACAAGTACACACACATACACACTGAGGTACACATTTCCATAGATCCTTTCAAGCCAACGTTACCAAGGCAACTGCAAATGATGGACACTTTCATTTTAGCAAGCTGACAAAGATAATTTTTACTCTTAAAAGATATCTTCCTAAGTCCATGTCGCCAGAAAAACTCTTTTTTCGTATGCAACTCAGCATTTTTTTCTCTGAGAGAGGTCTCTTCACACCAGCTCCCGTTCTGTCACTCAGCACACTCTTCGACTTCTACTAATATAAAAACATTCACTCGCACTCTCCCGAGACACAGATGCTGAGCTCTGACCATACTCTGTCATTTTTACAAAAACAAGGCACTCTTGTACTCTTCTTCTTTTCTCTTACCTGATCACTATGAGGTTGCAGTTGAATCCCCCAACACAACCCCCTCTTTAAAATCACAGCACCGTGCTACACTTACAGTCTCTGAGTACACTTCCAAACTGCTGAAGCTCACAGGGGCTTTAATGAATTCTGTGAAAGTGCTAACATACCATTTCATCAAGGCATGTGCCTCTGGGACTGGAGAGTGATGTCTCTGATTATCTCTGGTCCAGTAAAACTTTGAATTTCTACAATAGACACTACAGAAGATGGCAGAGGAAATCTGATCAGGTCTAGCTTTATAAGAGCTCTGCAGCACAACCATAATGGTATCTGATTATTTTTCCTTGGAGACGTCATGGCGGCTGCACTCAACTTTTTATTCTATATCTGAAACAGGGATAAATGAATCAAACATGCACATGCAGAGTAAAGCTGATCAGACTACAACTTTATCATCATATCTCCACATTTATGTAGTGTCTACATTTACACAGCTGCCTCTGACTGATTTCTCTCCAAGAATGCACGATACTGAATTTTGGTCCACATCCAACAGGCCAATACTACAGGCCCAATGGTTTTCCTCTGGTCTCCGAGACATCACACCTTCTTCAAGAGTAATTATGACCCAAACTGAGCAGAGAACACACTTCACAAACATGTCTGAAAAGCAGGCATGCAAGCATACCATTTATTGAAATTAGTTTCTCTTGATAACTTGTAGAAGTTGGTTGTTGTTTAGATATAACATTTTTAAATATTATCGAAGCAGTACTAGCTTTGCAGTAGGGCTGAACAATTTATTGTTTTCAGATCGAAATCACAATTTAAGACAATGCAATTTTCTGATCGCCAAAGCTGCAATTTTTTGCAGCGCTCCTGACTGACTCAGGATCTGTTGTGTGAAGTATTATACACATACTGTTTTACAAATTTGTAGACAATCTATTTGTTAAAAGTGCTGTTAAGCAGGTCAACAACACAAAGCCTCTGCTTAGGAGTAGAAGTTAATGAAAACAGAATATTTATCATCACTATTGAAGGTGAATAATGTGTTAAGTGTTTTTCATCATTTAGTTCCTTACTGTTGTCTGTACTGTAAACAAAGTGAATTTTGCACTGAAGTTTGATTTGAAAAAAAAATCGTGAATTGCAATATCTGCCGGATAAATCGAAATTAGATCTTTTCCTAAAATCGTTCAGCCCTACATGTGAATATCCCAAAGCTTGATTTGAAGAAAATCGTGAATCGAATTGAAATCTCAATATTTGCCAGATAATCGCAATTCAATCTTTTCCTAAAATCGTTCAGCCCTACTTTGCAGGGTTGGAAAGTAATATTTAGATTTACTCAAGTAAGGGTAATTACAGGCCTTTTGTGTTCTTTGTGCGTTTTCGAGTATTTTAAATCAGAAATATTTTCTTGAGTGTTTTTTGCCAGAGTATTTAAAATAATTTAGATTTTTTATGATGTCCTCCGAATGCATCATGGACACATTAATATCTGTGGAAATATTACATTATATGTATTAAATAATAACATTTAATTTCCTACAGCTGGTTAATGTATTAAATAACATTTTACTTACTGGAACAAATACCTGGTTAACTAAGCAGTCTTTAGGTGTTTCCCTCATGGCATTACAATCATCTTTAGGTAGTTTCGCTTGGGTACATTTTTTTGTCAAACCTATTCTCATTATCATGACAAAAGTGATTTGAAGGTGCTATGAGGAGAATCTATTACTGGCAACATTAAGACTCTGCTACCCATGAGCACGTGGGGCGACTGTCGTTATGCTGCATTCCAGTAACCTCAGAACTGGGAGTGACATCATCTCTGACTAATCAGCGTTCCAGTTGAAGTTAGAAAAAAACACGCCGATCTACCAGGGTATTGTTAGCTGTTGTTAGCACGCCCTGCATTGTTGTATGAAGAATGTGATTATCACTATGGCAGCATTTTGGTAACGATGTATACAGCTGATCTAGAGCGACACACCCCAGTCAGAAGTGCAAATAAATTGATTATTACAGGAGCTAAATAACTGTTCACACTGGGGGCATCCATCTTCAATTGTCAACTCAGGGGTGGCGAGGTTTCACCGAGTTCCTAGTAGGAAATTCCGACTTCAGGGACAGTCCAGTTGCAGTTTCCTACTCGGAAAATTCCTACTTCTGACTACAACTGGAACGCACCAAAAGACGTGACCCAAGCCAAAGCGTGTCTTTGTTGTGATGCTAATGAATGCAGCTCGGACCTTCCTCAGAACTCTGCATTGCTTTACAACTTCTTTTTTCAACAACTTACAGGATGCAAAGCGACGAGGTAATGTATCTCTTTCTAGTTACATAGCGGTAGTTTTTGATGTGTGACAAAAAGAAACACATTTTTGGAAAACTTAGTATCGTAGTTTTGTAGCCGGCTATATATTGCTACTTACAGTCCGATGCTCCAAGACGAGTCCTAATAACATAAATTTGCTCTAGGTTTAATTGTCTTGTTCCTGAAGTTGAGTATCCAGGCCAGTCCAGCCCTGTCCGACCCGACCGCGAAGCTAAGGAATAGCATTTATAGATAACCTATTTTGATGCTATAAAACTCATCTTAAAGTGTGTATTTCGATCAGGCATATATCTAAAAGTGAGACTTTTTTGTAATTACTAAGAAACTCCTCACAGTCTCTTAAAATAAAATGTACTGTTGTATGTTAACCTTAGGGCTGCATTGCATCACAGATTTTTCACATCAGTTTTGTCAAACTAACATACAAAGAAATCTAACTGACCCACACCATTCAGACATTCAGCAATAGAAAACAGATGGCAGTTTAAATCGCATTTATAGATGCAAAATGTATTTTTAACACAGCAAAACCTTGATCAACCTTATCTGTCGATTTGAGTGCTCCCATCAACACTGTAACTGTCTGTAGACAAACAGTCAAAAAATAAAAACATGAACCTTTTTTATGGAGCTTATACATTTTTTTTTATGTATTTTTGGGGCATTTTGTGACTTTATTTGTAGGAGAGGGACAGTGGATAGGCTTGTGAAAGGTGGTGAGAGAGTAGGGGAAGACACTCTGCAAACTGGTCACAGGTGGGATTCAAACCTGGACCGGCAGAAGCAAATACATGGGGTGCCTGGTTGCTACACATTTAAACTGAAATGATTTCCCTTATTAACAGCACGTTAGCAGAGTGGTTCAGTGAGGCACTGGTTCTAAAAAATTAATAGACTCTCACACAAACAAATCTCTTCAAGTGCTAAAAAACAGATCTGCATAATTTCAGCTCTAAAACATCCGTCCTTAGAACATTCCAAAAGAAGAAATAAAAAAATGCTTATGTGTGCACTTTGGTAAAAAAAAATAAAAAAATCACAAACTAGTCACATGTTCATATTTACCAATATTTACTCGGCATACACTCTCAGGTTTGCAGATAAAGTTAACACTGATATATGTTTGAACTTCAAATTATGAAATGTTCTGAGGGAGTAAGCTTAAAGCATTCAAGAGAGAGACATCATCTCACATATATTATTTTAAATCAACTTTCACCCTGAGACAACCCAGCTTATTTTTGTTAAGGGACTGAAACAAGTATTCCTGTTCATTATTGTATGTGTACAGATACGGGAATTAAAACAACAACAGTCACAGCTCTATTTGGTGCTGCTGTAAATAGTTAGGATTAATTTAGCCTCTATTATTGTTAGCGTTATGTGGATCAACAATGGCACAGGTCAGGCAGAATGCTCAGCAGTAAAACCCTGACAGTCTTACGGCTAAATTGAATAAGTTGTGACTTTTTAGATTATTTACTCAGGATTTTTTAGTTAAAAGAGGTTGTAGAGATAGTAACGGCTTAATAAAAGTATGTATCTGTCAGTCGTCATATTTAAACTTGGTGCATATGAAGTATGCTTAGTTTGAGCAACGTTTTATTAAATCATAGTGAGTTCTCAAAACACAAGAAACAGTCTCACCAAAGCAACCATCTGTCTAAATGTGTGGTGTTGCTTTAAGGGCAGGCAGAACTACATGACAAATTCTAGGAACTCAAAACCAAAAACTGTACTTGCATAAAAGAATGATGAGATTTATGACCTTGATCCATGAGCTTTAAAATGTAATCAGCTGACATTAAAGACAAAGTGGACTGTCTTACAAAGCTTAATGGATCACTTTGATCAATCTTTTTTAAATGTATTCATTGCCAGACAAATGACAAAATACTTTAGACACAAAGAGATGGAAAACAAAGGACACAGTACAAAACAGACAACAAACAAAGAAACAAAAATATCAAGATATACCACAAATTCTGTGGCTGGGGTAACATTTTTCATGTCCTACATATTTAGGGACGAGGTTGTCAAATTTAACACCATTTTTCATCTCTCAATCTTAATTATCTTTTAAAATTCCAATTTAACATAATCTTAAAAACAACAATTATTTAAACAACTTTACCACTAATAACAGTCAGAGCAACTTTATAGTTAAACTAACAAACCAAGTATTTATTTTAACATTATTTTTCCTTTTTTTTTTAGTCATACTGACAGGTGAGCTTGTCCGTGTCTTAGAAAGAGCTGGATGACTGATGTAAATTATCATCAACTGTTTGAAGACTATACACAGATTAAATAATAGTATTTGAAGACCTTGGACAATGCATGCTTTAAAGAAGTTACATTTTTAAACATTGCTCGGGGTTGTTGTCTTAAATCTCCTCTGCAGCCTGTCAGTGAGGTAAACTTTAAGAAAAAGACTGCATTTAAAGAGAATGATAACTACGTGTACTTTAGCAAAACACATGAAAAATCTATTCAATGTTTAAAACAAAGCTTCCACTCTGACTGAGAAAACAAGGCAGACTAAAGAGGAAACACTCTCACCTCTGTGTGAACAGTGGACAGTGATTCTGAACAGTCTACACACTTTCGGCTCAAGTGCAAGCACACTGACAGCCTTTGACTGATTTCTGGTTTATTCATAAGAGGAGGGTAAAATTTAAATTTGCAGAGAGAACATTGATTTTTAAGTCAATCCTCTGACTCCCTTTTCTGTCTTTCATCACAAAATCCTGCAGTGTGGTCACCGTCAGCTCTCAGCTTTCCCCTCTTCTTCTGTCCTTTCGCTTAGATTGTTATAAATCATTTTAATACAAGCATAAAAAGTGAAGTTTGGTTGTGATTCAGTGCTCTGAAGTTCAAAACATCACAATATTTGGTGCTGCTATTGTCAGACATAAATGCCTTTCAAATTTGAAAAAAACAACAACCCTAAAATCACCCCAACATTACCCGGGCGAGTTGTATATGCAACATAAACAGTGGAGTTTTTCACTCTGACTTTACCTGCCTTGCGCCCCCCTGGTACACAAAGACTCACATAGAGTCTGCAGAACATCTGCTCCAAAAAGATCATCACTGGATCTCTACGGCATCCAAAGAACCGCTGTTGGATACAGAGATAAAACCCTGAAGTTTTCTCTCTCCAGTGTCGTGCATGTAGTGGCACTGCTTCATATCCACCTCTGTGTGCTTCAGTTCTCCTCTCCCTGAACTTGACAACTGTCATGTGCAGCAGGGGTCTTTGTTCTCTGGACTGAACACATATAACAGCGGCACAATGCTTTAAAAGTGAGTTGCTTATGACTTTCTATTTGTAACGACTCTGTAGTGAGTCGCAGTTTTAAATTTTGATTTGCCATGCAAAGACACGGCAAACTCATCCCCAGAAGTCCAGTATGATTGTGATACGAGTCTATTCTGCTCTTAAATTCTTTTCCCCAACTTTATCCTTTCCTGCTGCTGACAAAATTACTTCTCTGTGGCCAATCCTCTGCTCAGGGTGTTTGCTCAGTCAGTCCCTTACAAAAAAAAAAAACATGATGTGCTGCAGAGCCAGCCTGATGTCCCAGGATGCTGCCTGTGCTTTCCACAGAGGGCAAACAGAGGTTAACAACCCTTTATTAATCCCTGCTAACACAGACACCCAGAGGGAGAGACACACATACAGATAAAGAGGTATAAAGACCGTTTAATGGACTGAGAGAGAGAGGAGGGAAAGATAAACAAGACAGAGACCAACAAACAGAGGCAGATATGCAAGGAAAATTAGCACAAGAGAAGAAGACGGACTATAGATAGACTGAAAGCTGAAAGACAGCTTGGATGTATATTTCAGCTTTCAGAAATCCTGAGCTTCTCCTACAGAGCAGGCCAAGACAGTTTCCTATTCCCAGAAGAAACAAACTCAACAGTTCCTGTTTATGCTACATAAAACACACATGGATCGGATTACAGGAGCACTCTTTGGGGGTTTGAGCTGTAATTGGTTTGGTCATGAGTTGGGGTCTGTGGTAAAAGTCAAAAGAATGGAGGCTTTTTCAAAACCACGAATGACCAAAAGAACATGTTGGACAAGAAACCACCAACAAGTCTTGAGGGAGCAAAGTTATGTGTGCATGTGTTTGGAAAGGATGCAAAATCAAGGGTGAAAACAGATAAGATTTAATAACTGTGGATAGTTGGATGGAGGGATGGGTGTTAAAATAAAGAGGACATCACATCATAGTCAAGCAAATAATTTACATTGACTTTAGAGCTGAAATGATTCCTCGAATATTCGCGAGTACTCGATTACAAAATATCCTCGAATTAAATTTTGTGCCTCGAAGCCTCGTTTAATATATAATTATACATACAAATATATATCTGGACTACTATACAGTGCACGGTGTTTGACACGGACGGTCATTTCTGTGGCACAACACGCCTGCTACCTCCGCTGCTGCGCGGCTTGTACAATCATGAAGGAAGAGAAAAGAGAGGGACAGAAAGGAGAGAGTCCACAGAAGAAACGGCAGAGAGTGTCCCAAGTGTGTGGTCACTACAAGAAGGGACAAAAAGAAAACGCAGTGTGTCTGATGTCAAACAGAGTTAGCTTAGCACGTAGCTTAGCACGATAGCACGTTGTTAGGGCTGCAACTATTACTATTACAGCATTTTAAATATGCTCATCACAGACATGCATCCTCTTTCCATGATGGAGGACACAGGATTTAAGAACATGATAAGGATTTCAATCCAAACTACACAATGCCCTCCTGAACACACTTCACAAATATAATTGCAGAATTATATCACTGCTTTGTAAATCAGTATTGTATTGGCTTTGTTTTAAGCCAGTACTGGTTTAAACTTTGAAAGTTGTTAAAATAAAAACCCTTTTCTGAGGAATAAACGGCATTTGGTTGCTCATTTTGAAAGCCCTAACATGTTGCATTGTATACAATTGATTTATTTGTTTAAAAACAAAAAAGTATATTTTGTTAGAGTACTCGAGTACTCAAAGAAATAACTGAAAAAATACTCAATAGTTGAAGCTCTAATTGACTTGGTATTTGAGCTCTTTATTGCTGCTTGTATTGTTAGTGAAGTGAAAATATGGGCCTAACCAAATCAATAATTTCCCTTCCCTCCTCAGAGATCATCCTCTCTCTCACTGTCTCTTTTCTGCACACAGCACATCCTTAATAAAGCAGATCAATCCAAAGATCAATTCCAGCAGCATGTGTGCATACATGTGCATGTACATGTGCCCTTATCTGTCAGCAGTGAAAAAATGTGATTAAAGAAAGAGAAAAGTTTGAACAGGGAAATGGAATCATACATAAGTACTTTGTCTCCATTTTTTGTTGAGTATTGTGATTCAGTATCTCCTATATAAAAAGAGGGTCTCATTTCCAGTAACATAAAAAGCAACGTTTCCTGCTGCAAATTTGTCCGCAAAGGTGGAAGCTGGCTTGTTGTGTTCTGGACAGCCTCTACAGGGTTTGTGCCTGCTTAAACCTGTGAGAGGTACAACACAAATGAATACTGCAATAATAACAATAGTGATCTTCACAGGTGTCTTTCTGAGCACTTAAGTTTATATCACAAAGCAAGAGATTGTGTCATTTTTACTCCCCATGATCATATAGGCATGATGTGTGCATAACACTTGTCCAAAAAGTAAAGCACAGAGTATTTCTGAAATGCTTAAAACTGTAAAATTGTTTAGGTTTTCACCATTTGATGTACAAACAGCTTTGCTGCTCTCTTACTTGCTGGCATGGCCAACCTGAAGACAGCCTGCTAGCTGCTTAGCTAATGGTGCAGGGCTATTATAGGCAGCAGCAGCAATCTCTAAACTTTGTTTGCAGTTTCTTAGCTAAGAAAAATCAACCCAATGTTTAATGAGTTATTAAGGCTAAGTGCTAATTAATGAGTCATTAAATTCTTAAATCAGGATGCATTTCCAGTCCTGTTGATAAAATGACGATCAGGAGATGCATTTATGGCCCCGTTGATAAAAAGACTAAACAGTGAGTCAGAGAACAAGAATAACATAACTAGTGGTGACAGTCTCACTGAAAGGTAATCTGGGATTAATATCTGCTGTTACAAATCTGATTGGGGCATCTCTAAAATATTGTAAACAAGCACTGAAGGCATAAAATGTCGATGACAATATTTGATCTCAGGTATTTCAGTTCTTCAGTCAGCATACAGAACGGTCTTACATGTGTGCAGCACAGTGAAAAGACCAAAAGACTGAGACGCTGTTGAAGGCACTTTGCAAAAACACATTTCCTGATAGTTAGTATAGTGACGCTCTCCCAAACTAAAAGATGTCAGAGGAAATTATTTGCATTGACAGTTGGTTTTCCCAGTATGTCTTTCACCAGAAGAGTTTTAATTGTTTAAGTAAGCTCCTTTTTTTTTTTTTTATATCTGATCAGATCTTTGTGAGAGATTCAAGGTTTGACTGACCGATTGATTAATACATGTACAAAAAAATCAAGTGATTGTAAAATATCAATCAATCACCAGATTCATTAAAGCCACTCTGCTACTGTTTAGTGTCAAGTCGCTTTAATTGGCTTTAAAGCTCTTTTAAATAAACTCAATTTCTGCATTTAAGTTCAGAATATAATTGCATAAATATATCTTGAATAATCAATTCTGATGGAGGCTACAAATGCATTATTTGTGCTAAATCACATGTAACTGGGCTAAATGATTATTTAAATAGTTCTTACCCATGTATGCTGGGTACCTTGACTTTCCCTCACAGACAGAAAACACATTGGACAGGTTAACTGATATGTTAATTACCAAAAGTGTGAACGTAAATGTGTCTGGTTGTTGTTGTGTGTCAGCTCTGCAGTTGAATCCCAACTTGTACATGCCAACAAATACAACTGCAATGAACTGCAACATTCCCATGGACCCGAACAGGATAAGCAGAAGAGAATGGGGAGGTACTTTACGCTACATGGCATTATGGACTGCAAGTGCCACCTGTTTAGTTTGGCTGAAAACTCCAACTAATGAACAGCGTAGCATTACTGGAGCATAAGAGATTCCAACAGAAGACAACATGATGGAGCTGAGGACATGATTATGGATTATGTCTTTCTGGGAACAAAAAGAAAAAGAGAGGGGTAGATGGATTCAAAGTGCTGCATGACTTGATTTTCCCTTCAGAGGGTTAGTTTAGGATTATCTTCCATTATAAAGCTCAACGATAGAACCAATTATTAAAAATGCCCATCCACTTTAATTCAATCAACATTCGTTGGAAGCTTTTTATCTTGTCTTTATGGGCCATTAAAAGTTAGCTCGAGAGTATCCTACTGAGCTGTTTCAGCTCCTCCAATCAGTAAACTACAGAATCAAGATTCACCCTCAGCAAAACTGCTCCTTGACATCCTCACATTGTATTGACTACAAGTAAACACTCAAACACAAGGTATTTGATCATGTCCTGCTACAGTACAGGCCAAAAGTTTGGACACACCTTCTCATTCAATGTGTTTTCTTTATTTTCATCACTATCTATATTGTAGATTCTCACTGAAGGTATCAGAACTATGAATGAACATGTGGAATTATGTACTTAACAAAAAGTGTGAAATAACTGAAAACATGTCATATATTCTAGTTTCTTCGAAGTAGCCACCCTTTGCTCTGATTACTGCTTTGCAGACTTTTGTCATTCTCTTTATGAGCTTCAAGAGGTAGTCACCTGAAATGGTTTTCCCTTCTCAGGTGTGCCTTGCCAGGGTTAATTAATAGAATTTCGTGCCTTTTTGGGACCATCATTTGTTTTGTTCAGAAGTCAGGCTGATGCACAGCCAACAGCCCTATTAGACACTTTTAAAATTAATATTATGGCAAGAACCAATCAGATAAGTTAAGAGAAACAAGTGGCCATCATTACTTCAGTGAGAATCTACAATGTAATTAGTGGTAAAAATAAAGAAAACGCATTTAATGAGAAGGTGTGTCCAAACTTTGGCCTGTACTGTATGTGAGTGGTGGTAGTTATATTCCAGTCTGTAGATGCTCTATTATTTATCAGTTTAAATAATTTAACAAGCACATTTCTCTATCTATCATTGTTTATGAGATGAGATTATACTTTTTTAATATTCACTTTTCCTTTTGTTTCTTAATCAAATTCCCATCTTGATCACATTCAAGCCATTCACTCTTTTGTTGTATGGAATAAACTTATCAGGTTGCCATAATAAACGACTACAGAGAGAGAAAACATGTCAGTCAAAATCACTTTTATGACTGAGCACAGTTCAGTGTTGCATATCTCCATTTCTCGGAAGATGATGAATAATAGAATTACAATTAGCATTTTCTATTTTTCAAAAGTCATATAATTTTAATTATTTACTATCTCTTCTTTTCCATCTAAGAAGTAATACATTTCAGATTAGTATATAAACTCAAACTGCATGATGATAAAATCTTATTTCTCATACTTAATCATGATACCGAGAGTAACTCATTGACATAATATTGCTATTGTTAATTATTTTAGTTTACTATGTATGTTCCATTTGTAATAATTTGATTATGTATTTAATAATGCCCCAGGTTTATACCAATAAAGCATTTTGAATTGAGTTGAAATGAACAAAGTCATACTTATTTTTCCATATGTCACCCAGTAACACATTACAGGTCTGCTCCTCCAGAGAAAGATACAAACTTGTCTGCAATTTTCTCTTTTCTCACTGATGGATATTTTAGTAACAGCCAAACTTCAACCCTCCTGCACACACACACACAACAGGGTTATGTTTAGCAGAACTACTCTGTGCACGAGTGCCTCCATCTTCCCCACTGGTTTTGTTTCGCCAGGCTGATGTGAAAGACATTTAATTATTGAAATGCAATTAATGTTGTGCTCAGTGGGAAAGACAGAACACACAAAAGCATGACTACGCACACACACATTTACTGACACTATAGGAAGACGGAGGCATGGCTGCGAATAGAGATTAACTACTGATTCATAATAATGCATCTGGGATTTAAGCATTGAGATTATGACTGATCTGGATATTGTTTTTCAGAATATAGAGCAGCAGAATAAACTACAGGAATAAATGAGGATTTAGAGGGTTATTATCTAAGCTGCAGAGGAGGAGAGATATTATGGATTCAGAGAATGGAAGAAGCGGGACTGAAGAGTTATTTGTTTAACTGGACATCGTTTTTGGTCTTTTATCTTTAATGTAAAAGATTAGAGAAGATGCAAAATATATTGAAACAAGTAAGATATGAATTTATCTTGATCCTCTCTCAGGGATGGGCCATCTACAGCAATATTTTTCATCATACAGGGTTCATTCATATTCACAGGCCACACATGTGCGTGTGCTTGCAAGTGGAGGAAAGGGGTAAAACCAGGCTACTACAATTTGTGTTGTCACCCCTCCCCAAAGACACCCCCCCCCCCCCCCCCAACACACACACACACACACACATACACAACTCTGCGCCTTATCCTGTATGTCAAGGACAAGATGCACAATACCAGTTCATCCCTCCGTTAGATTTAGAGGAACAATCAAAAAGAAACCCCTGCTGTTGTAGATCCCCCACTAACATCACTGGGTGGTGGTTACACATATGAAATTTTTAATCAATATCCTTGGATAAACAAATATGTTTGGCACAAATGTGCGTCTCCATCCGCCCACTTACTGAGACCCAACACATGTTGATTGTAGCATTATAATAATTTACTCAAATCATAAAGCCCTCTATTATCACAGCACATCCCCTTACCTTAGTAAAACACAAATCCCACTGAAAATCCCAAAAAGCTACAGCCTGGGAATTTCTTTAGGCTTTTTTAAATAAAAGCGCACCCATAAGGTTTGTTATCGGTCGATATTGCGAAAATTCATCAGTATATCCAGTGTTTATGAAAGGAAGGCGTTTTCTTTCACAGAAGGAAAATGTCTCTTACCGATAAACGATGTACCGTCAGGAGGATGGATGGATGGTGTGCGGTCCTTCTCTCTGCTGCTCTCATCCAGAGCCGCAGCTCGCTGCTCTTCGTTTGCCGCAGACCCCGCCCCCTCCACACCCACCCATCCAATGGGCGAGGATCAAAGAGTATCGACTGAGGAGAAAATGATTCCCGCTCCTCTGTATCCGCCATCGGCTGACAAAATTGGCATTTTACCTTCGGATTTGCAGATGCGGAAAGTACATTTCTATAAGTCAAAGTAGAAAAGCAGCATTTGTGTTGGATCTTTTTCAAGTTGATTTATTTTTATCAGTGTTTTTACTCTGCACTTGAGCAGTTTTTTTGGGATGAAGGCTATCAGACTTAGTTGGGTTTGTAACAACACCCGAGTAGGCCTACTGAGGAATAACTGTCTAAAGGGTTGATCATATTTTGGAACTGAGAAGTGAAATGTAATGTGTAAGAAAACATGTACAACTACATTCAAATATTTTGTAGGCTATAAATCAGACAGAATTGTTAAACCACATCTACTTGATATTCTAGGCCTATATTGATTTGGTTAAAGAAACTGCATATTCAAAACTGTAACTCATAGTATAAAAAAATGTGTATTGTAACCAACATCATTAATATTTAATTTCATGAGACGGAGCAAATTGCTAAAACGTTTCTAAATCATTTAGCCAAATATTACAATACTGATACAAATTCATGGTTTACATTTCTAACCTCAGCAGTCTTCCTCTACATGGGATACAGTGACACAGAATACTGAAAAACCCTGAGTCCTTTTTACTTAGTCTGAAGATCTTCTTTTACATACTTCAGGAATGTCTTATATCAAAGTAGTAATACTCTTACTTTTGTGTGGTCTCACCCTGGTCTATTCCTAAGTGCCTTGAGAAAACACCTGTTATGAACTGGCACCATACAAATAAAGATTGATTGATTTAATTAATAGATTGTCATGTACTCTTTACATTCCTGTATATTTTACATGATTTTAACACCCCCAAAGACATTTTAATTATTACATTAGAGGTCTGTATTAATAAGATGTTGATGTTATTTTATTTTTAAGATATAGCCTATTATTATTCATACTCTCAATAAGTTGCCATGGTTAAAATTACGTAGGGTCTTTCTGCAATTAATTATTATTATTTTTTAACACTTCTCTCTGTGGTTGTGGTCCACTTAACCCCTTAAGCTAATGATAAAAGTAAAATAATAATAATAAATTAAAATAGTCCTTATATTCCACGTATTCTACGTATTCATAGTTCAAGATAAACTATATTTCTGGATAGCACAGCTACTCCTGTAGTATTTTTGTCTGATTAGAGTTCTTATAGGTGGAGAAAATACCCTTTGTATTTGGTACTACACTTCCCTGTCTGCGTCAGAAACCTGTGGCTTACTGAGGGACAGAAGAAAACTTTTAACTACATCTATGTACTTATGTGGAGCTCATAAAACCCCACTTCAAAAAAACTGAACATCCAACCTTTATGGTCAGCCTTGAGAGCATGCAAGATAATGTGGTATCACTTGGACTCGGACATATTTTAAATATTTACATGTTATTTGTTAATTAATCAAACTTTGTCTGAAAATTTTATAAATAAAAATGTGCAAGTTACTTTTTCTTAGTAACACGATCTCTGAGCTGGTAACACAGGGAACTATCTTGGCCAACGAAACCGTTCCAGTAATTAATTTTCCCAATTTTCAGTAAACAAAACAGACAAACATAAAAAACAACAAAAGCAACAACTAGGCTACTGATATTTTTTCACTAAGTACATTTTCTGTTAAATAAAGTTTTGAAATATTTGTTGAAAAAGGCGCTAACAACATGTGGCCTATTTAAACTCCACCAGCGAAAGTGATAAAAGGGTTAAAAGATAAATCTCAATTTCCTTCTGGGACTTGAAGTCCATATAGGTGTATTTTATAATGGAGACGTATGACGGAGAATTACCGAGAGAACTACAACCAGCCTCCCGTCTAGTAGCCATGGACAGCGCTCAGCACCGCCCACCCCGGCTTTCGACCGCTGCCTGTCAGGCAGGAAAACTTCCTGAATGATACAAAGCATAACAAGAGAGGGTGAGTTGTCTCTTTCATCAAATTATCGTAACATTCTGTCTTTGCCTGCGACATATTTGGCTAAAATATTGTTTTATTACCAGACAGCTCATGCGTTTAAAGCTAAAGGCCGTTCACCTGCTGGGAAGTGATAATCTGTTATTAGCGCGTGAACACTACCTGTAGGTTATTATTAGCTTCCTCACATCATGTACCTCTTCGTCAGGGTCAGCTTAAGTGGCACTGTGTGGTTTTAAAGTCACGTGTCTTGTTGTTACTTTGAAATATTGTCGCAAGTTCATTTCGGGGCAGTGGTGAGGTGGCTCACAGCATCCTCGCATCACCGCCAAATCCCTGCTGCAGTGAGCCAGACCTTCTGGCTGTGAACTTCATTGCAGTTGTGGATGGAGATCGCCATTTAAATAAAAATCTGTGAAGGGAGAACTTTAGGCGACTGTTTTAATCACCTGACAAGTTTTCTGAAAGACCTTTGTCCAGACTGGTCTAAGTCCACCACTGAGAACAGCAAACCTGCTGCGGGCACACAATAAAGTGAGCTCATAATAAGTATATTACACCTGGACAGATTGAATGATCAGGTGGAGCAAAAGGTAAAATACATATCCAACCGTCTGTCCATATACAACTCGTCCCTGTTGGGGTGGTGGAAGAGTCAAACAGATTAAACGAAATAACAAAAAGTTAACATGAAACAGACAGAAAGGAGGAGTTTCACTTAAAAAAAGATTAAATAGAACTGTATAGTTTGTTCACAAAATAACTGAAATAAAATCAAGTAGAAGTGCTCTGAGAGCACAAACCTCCTCCATGGCTTTCCTGGCACGACTTGCCATATCTCACAATGTTGAGAAATCAAAACGTTTGGATCTGCAATTTAAAATTAGATGACCGCCAAAATCTAATCACTTCTACCCTGCGCCAAGACTAATGGACTTTGAGTTATCCACACAACAGACAAACACAAGGAAAAACACTGCCACCCCGGTGGAGGCAATAATAGGCAAGATTTAATGATCTTTAATCTTAGAGGCAAGCATTATCATACAGCACATCCATAAAGATGTATTCAGCCATGTCAGTCATGATTTTGGAAGAGTTTATTTATGCAAAAGTTAAAACTGTTGTGCCTTGAACTACAATGTACAAGTCTTTGGAAAACAGGAGCTCGTTAGGGGTGTAAGAAAATATTGATACAGTGATAACTCAAATTTTGGTAGCCCAAAACTCCATCAATATTTAGTCAATATTTTGCTGCATTATTTTGATATTTTATTTCTGAACGATGTCAACAAATCCAGGACATTAGTTTTGTGTTATTGTTCAGCATCAGGCTATCAAGTGTCAGCAGGAAGTAAACAATTTGAATCTCGATCTCTCTGTTATATTTATTGTTATAAGTTGCTGGAACATACAGTTGTGCCCAAAAGTTTACACCCCCCAGCAGAATTTCTGATTATTTGGCCTTTTCTCAGAAAATAAGAATGATAACACAAAAACCTTTCTGTCACTCATGGTTAGTGGTTGGGTGAAGACATTTATTGAAAAAAAGATAAGTTTACTCTTTTTAAATCATAATGACAACAGAAACTTCAAAAATGACCCTGTTCAAAAGTTTACACCCCCAGTTTTTAATACTTGTATTTCCTCCTTTATCATCAATAACAGCTTGAAGTCTTTTGTGGTAGTTGTGGATGAGTGTCTTTATTTTTTCAGATGGTAAAACTGCCCATTCCTCTTGGCAAAAAGCCTCCAGCTCCTGTAAATTCTTTGGTTGTCTTGCATTAGCTGCACGTTTGAGATCTCCCCAGAGCGGCTCAATGATATTGAGGTCAGGAGACTGAGATGGCCACTTTAAAACCTTCACTTTATTCTGCTGTAGCCAATGGCAGGTTGATTTGGCTTTGTGTTTTCGATCATTGTCGTGTCGGAATGTCCAAGAACGTCCCATGCGCAGCTTCTGGGCAGATGAGTGTAGATTTTCCTCCAGTATTTTCTGATAACATGCTGCATTCATCCTTCCATCAATTTTGACCAATTTTCCTGTGCCTTTGTAGCTCACGCATCCTTAAAACATCAGTGATCCACCTCCGTGTTTCACAGTAGGAAAGGTGTACCTTTCATCGTGGGCCTTTTTGACTCCTCTCCAAATGTAACGTTCATGGTTGTGGCTAAAAAGTTTGATTTTGGTCTCATCACTCCAAATGACTTTGTTCCAGAAGTTTTGAAGCTTGTCTGTGCTGTTTGGTGTATTGTATACAGGATATTTTGTGGCATTTGCGTAGAAATGGCTTTCTTCTGGTGACCCGACCATGCAGCCCATGTTTCTTCAAGTGTCTCCTTATCGTGGATCTTGACACATCCACCCCAATTTCTTTCAGAGAGTCCTGTATTTCAGCTGAAGTTATTTGAGTTTTTTTCTTTGCATCTCGAACAATTTTCCTTGCAGTTGGAGCTGAAATTTTTGTTGGTCTGCCTAACCGTGGTTTGGTTTCAACAGAATCCCTCTCTCTCCACTTCTTAATTAGAGTTTTAACAGTGCTTCTTGGCATCCTCAGTTCCTTAGATATCTTTTTAAATCCTTTTCCTGTTTTATACAGTTGGATTACCTTTTCTCGCAGATCCTTTGACAATTCTTTTGCTTTACCCATGACACAGAAATTTCAACGCAGCACTGAGTGAAAGATGCACGTGTCTGTCAGTAGCTCAGAAACTCACTGAGCTTTTATACACACACACAGTTTACAAGCTAATAGATCAAGGGTGAGGATGGTTACCTTTAGTAGACATTCAAACCCATTTGTGTCAAATTTTGTGCATGTTATCAGGCCAAAACTGCCAGGGGGTGTAAACTTTTGAACAGGGTCAATATTGAAGTTTCTGTTGTCATTATGATTTAAAAAGAGTAAACAAATCTTTTTTTCAATAAATGTCTTCACCCAACCACTAACCATGAGTGACAGAAAGGTTTTTGTGTTATCATTCTTATTTTCTGAGAGAAGGCCAAATAATCAGAAATTCTGCTGGGGGGTGTAAACTTTTGGGCACAACTGTACATCAAACCTGTTTCATGACCAAGCTTTATAAAAAATAACACTGATAACAAACTTTTTTCTGCATATAATATTGTGTATCATCAGGTACCAAAAATTGGCAAGAACGTATATACACACATATTTATATATATATATATATATATATATATATATATATATATATATATATATATATATATATATATATATGTATATATATATATAGATATATATGTATATATATATGTGTATATATATGTATATATATATATGTGTACATATATATATACATATATATACATATATATGTATGTATGTATATATATATATATATATATAGATGAACACACAGATACAGACGTGCAAAATTGTTGGTACCCTTCTGTTTCATTCATCTGTGCGTGATGAAAACACTTTTCAATGAAATGGTCTATGTTTTTCTGGACACAAAAACTCCATTTGCTGCGGCTTGAAGACAAAGTTACCACAAAGCCAAAAGACAAACATGAACTGAGTGTACACACCTGATTAGCAGAGCTGATGTGCGCATGGTGACTAATGACTCTGGACGGACACCCCCTCTACTATTGATGAGGAGTAACTCGTTAAATCTTACAGTTACTGTAACTGAGTAGCTCATTTTTGTGAAGTACATCCTCAGGGTATTTCATGACTTTGTTGATAGGACAGACAATGGATAGGCTTGTGAAATGTGCTGAGAAAGAGTAGGGGAGGGCCTTAGGCTGAAATTATAAGGATAGTTCAGTATTTTTTTAGTGGGGTTGTATGAGCTCCATATGGGCACTAAGTACAATAGATGCAGTAGAAAGTTCTCTCCCTCAGTAAGCCACAGTCTGTAAGAGTCTATAATGCAGAACTATCCCCAAACAGGGAAGTACCGTACCAGGTAGGCCTGTGCTCAAAATATCGATACAGCAAAATATGGCCATGCACTCTTTGGTGATACGTGTATCGATTTGGATGCAACAGAATCAATACAGCCTCAGTGGTTGGACAGTTGTTGTAAATACTCTTTGGGTAATGTTAACAATGGCACAGTCCAAAGTAAAAGCCAAGCTACATGATGAAGCACATGTTCCAAATTTAAATTTAGGTGTCTACCATCTTTGGAGACATGAATTAAAGTCCGTTAGTAGTAGAGTCATTTAAAACTCATCCTTGTTCTTTTTCTTCTTGTGATATAAAACAAAAGTTGCTGGGAATTCTGTAAAAAGTGTAGTCAATGTTCACAATTTACATGTATCGGGATATTTATCGTATCGTGGGGTTGCTGGAAATACCCAGCCATAGTACCAGGAACAAAGGGTATTTTCTAAGCCTCTAAGAACTCTCAAAAAAATAATACCACAGTTAAAGAGTATGCTACCTAGAAATGTTTTTAAGTGCATTAACTTTTCAGAAACATAAAGTGTATCTGGACCTAACCGACTCGTGTCACATATTCCCCCACTCAGTGCTACCATGAGCTGCTGAATCACTCCTCCTCTGTCTCAGCTGTTGTAAACATAACAAGCTAGCGGCTTCAGATGCCGGTTGTAAACTGATTTATAGCAGATTGTTATTTGACAAATATTTCTGAGATGGGTTTTTGTGTTGCTTCACTTGATGCAGAAACAGATGTGCATCATGGAGCACTCAGTTTTCACCGTATTCCTCTGTATAACATGACCATGAGGCAACACCTTATACAGCAAATGGCTGCTTCTCTTGTTATCTGTTACCTGATAGATTGTGTGTATATATCTTTTTACAGTTTATATAAATTCATAGCAAATCTAAATATAGTCTTGCATTTAGGAGATGGTATATTTATATTGTTTTGTCAGAAACAGCTATGGTTCTGTTGTAGCAGAAGTTAGAGGCTAATACGCAGTAATGCTAGTGTGTGTGTGCATTTGTGTTTGTGTGAGAGAGAGAGCTTGACAAACACACAATTGGTCTGCAGTGTAATGGTAGTCTCCTTAACTCTGCTTGTTTGTTTCTGACAGATCCTTATTACTTACTTTGAGGATAAACTGTCATTAGGTCCTTAGGTTTGGGACGTTTTCCCAGTTTAACTTAGGGAAATTGTAGAATGTCCACAAAACTACAGGATTCAGAGGAGCAGGAAAGTCTGTTTGATGAGTGATACAGACGGTGTGAGAGTCACCTGTGTCCTCTGACTCAGATATATCCTTAAGTTGGTCTGATACCAAAATGCAGCAGTAGCACTCTGGGTCCGTGGGCATTGAGTCACATTTCATACTCTGTTTATTTCAGACTCTTTCTTGAAGTCCAGTTTCCACTAATGTTTGCCCTGTATCCCTTCGGTCTGTCCAGTTTCCATCTGCAGCAGCTCTTCTTCTATGAACTCCTGCTCATACAGATATCCTCTTGGCTTACAAGTGAATGGAGCTTCATTGTCGCTGTCATAATCACTCCTTTTATAATTTCATACGCTGTCTCTTCCTCACACGGCTTAAAGTCAGAACAAAAGAATTACAATACTTGATAAAAGTTACACAAGGCTACAACCGGCGTCTGAAGTCACTAGCTTGTTATGTTTACAACAGCTGAGAGTGAGGAGGAGTGATCCAGCAGCTCTCAGCAGCGCTGTGCGGAGGAATATCTGATATGGGTCGGTTAGGTACAGAAAAACTTCTATTTCCAAAAAGTTAATGCACTCAAAAACATTTCTAGGCAGCGTACGCTTAAACGGTGGTAATTTTGTTATGGGAGTTCTTGTCAACGAAGAAAATACCCTTTGTTACTGGTATGATACTTCCCTGATTGCGGCTGGTTCAGCGTCACAGACTCTTTGAGATTGTGGCTTACTGAGGGAGAGGAGAGAACTTTCTACTTCATCTAATGTACTTAGTGCCCATATGGAGCTCATACAACCCCAATTCAAAAATACTGAACTATCCCTTTAACCTGGTGTCAACAGAGACATATTTGGGATTTGCCTGGTTGTTTACCCTTTGGCCAAACCAGCATCCCCTAAACTCGTACTTTTACTTCTACTTGACTACAGTACTTTTTGGGCAGTACTGCCCTTTGAGCAGTGCAGTGAGAAGTGCATCTGAGCAGTGGTTAAAAAAAGAAAGAAAAATTAAATTTTATTTTTGGGGCATTTTGTGCCCTTATTGATAGGAGAGAGACAGTGGATAGACTTGTGAAAGGGGGTGAGGGAGTAGAGGAAGACACTCTGCAAACTGGTCACAGGCGGGACTTGAACCTGGACTGGCAGAAGCAGGTACATAGGGTGCCTGGTTGCTAACCACTCTGCCAAACCAGCACCCCGTACTTTTTACTTTTAATTGTGGATTCATTGAATGCCACCTTTACTACCTTTACAAAGTACCTGTACTTTTACTTGAGTACGATATTCATGCATGCCCAGAGGAGAAGAGGCTCCATGGAGAGAAAGACCAGCTTTGTTTTTGCTGTTTGTAGTCAAAGGTCTTTTTGTTCAGAAATCCAAGTGTATTTATCTCTTTTGAGCCATGGCTTGTTTGTCAGACATCTTAAGATGGTTAAAGAGGAACTGTGTTTTTAACAATGAAACTGCTTATTATGGGAGGTTATTTTGAACCAAAGCAGATTTATTCAGCTTCATTTAACCCCCAAGATATCCGTAGAATTAATTTTGCTTTTGATAAAAGCGTTTTATTCATCCTTTGATTACCTTAGACAGAAAATATGCAAATGAGGGAAATGAATCCATGTTTGGTCATGTATTTCTTACATGAAACACAACTCTTTTTTTCATTACATTTCACTAATGTGAACTGACAGCTTGTTTATTTCCTATTTAATGCTATGAATATGTAAAACGGATCAATTCAAGACTTTTTTTTACGAGTCTTCCGTGCCCCTCAGGCTTTGTTTGGACCTTTCTGCCACACCCAGCAGTGATACTGAGTGTTTCTGAGGTGAAACTGATTTGAATACTTTCAGCCACAGAGGGCAGCACAGCACTGTTTCAGGCTTTAGAGGGTCTGTCTCAAACCATGTCTGCTGTTTTATCCCTGAGGTATCTGTTTTAATGCATGACTGATCCTCTTTTTATAATCCTGGACACATTGGACCTGTTTTATACTCTTAGTTCTTGTGTAATAGAGGGCAAAGGAAACAGCTGATAAACACAGAGCCCTCTCTGCTGCAGTTTGAGTCAAAACTTGCACTTGGGTTATCAGATGGTTTGATTGAAATCTTTAAAAGTCAAGGCACATTGGTGATCAAGTCAGTACATTTATGTGTCTGTCCTACAAATAAATGCTGTGTTACCTGATGAGTATGTAGCACTACGTCATAGCAGGTAATGAATAATGTCACATAACCAACAATGACTGAGGAAAAACAGGTCCTGGAGGTGACATACAGGCATGTTTGTGCTTGAGAGTGAAGCACACAAACACATGCCAGTAAAACAAGACATTTCTTACTTAAACTGTGGTAGCCCTCCCTTCTTTTGGCAGGATTACTGTGCAAAACACTGAGAGTGTGTGCCAGGTTCTAAATTTATCCCTGATATTTTTATTGCAGCTCTAACAGTGGAGAGAGTGTTCCTTATTAAGGTGTGACTCATGCCAGTTTGTCACCATTGCACCCGATGGAGCAGTTTAACACACCCTCTCACAATGTGACTCTTCTGTGATGATCATGTCTGTGACTGAGCAGCTCTCAGAGTCCACGTGGGGTTTTATGACATGTAATGTGAATGAATGAAAGTAGACATCATTCCAGTCTTATAAATGGCACGCTGGAGATTTATTAGATCTCTAGTTTCATAATTTAACTCTTTTAGAGCTTGAAAATGTAAATCAAAGAATTTGGATTTCTGATATTGAATCTTCTCGTTCCCAGCACCTCCTCCTGCTCACTCACATGTGCCGCTCTCTCCCTCAGGTCCCTGTCTCTTTCCATTGCGTCAGTCTCAGTGAGTGATTGAACCACTGAAACTGGCATCAGTGGACAAGCACACAAACAAAGAGCCATTGATCGGTCAAGAATGACCATGGAAGACACGAAGAATGAAGCAGACACTGCCGCCACAGTTTCGATGACTCTCTACAGTGTCATGTATCCTGTCTTTGAGGAGGTAAGGACGGCAGGGTCTCAACCAAATGAAACCTAACAAGGCAGAGGCCTGTTGGTGGATGAGACCAAAAGAGTCTGAGTCACATTCCTCATTTAGTGAATCTGCTGCAGGACAGACTGACAGACCAGATTCTTACAGACACTTTGGACTTGCCAGTTTGGTGATTTCTGGAGCATTCCTCCAGTGCTGCTGCTGTTTAGATGAGAGGTTTTGGTTTTACTAAAGATCTGTTTTCAAAACTGTGATTAAAGGCTGACTTTGGGTAGTTATTGGCAAAGTTAAAGTTTTCATATTGTAGATGTTTGTTATTTTATTGTTACTATTTCTAAACAAAATTTAAATTCTGTTTTAACATTTTTAAGAGTTCTCACTTGGGTCTTGATTTGGGGGATCAAAATGGATTTTATCAACCCCGACTCTTAGATTTTTTGCATGATTTCACTATTTCCCCAAAGGAAATTTATCAATTAAAGTGGTAACTCAGATTTATCAGATTATCCTGCAAACAGCTGAGCTACATGAGGAGAAGGTTAATGACGTCAATAATGTTTTAGTGGAACAAACAATAATGTGAACAAACAGCTGCACACGAGCACAATGGCATCAGTTATAACCAAACAGGAGAGGTCAGAACAAGCAAGAGCATTTACAGGACATGAGTTTGTGTTTGAGTACTTGCACACACAAAAACATCAATAGCATTCAAGCCCATCAATAAAGCAAGTGAAAACATTCATCAATCATAATGTCTGTGTTCAAAGTCAGCACAGAAGAATGAAAACGAGCACACTTATAAAATTACATCTTGATGTTTTTGTAATATAATTATAAAAGGAACTTGAATGAATTCAGTTGTTTTATGGTCAACGTCGTTTTTCGATCATTAAGAGTAAGTCTAACTTTAAACATCCAGGGTAAAAAAGCTTGAAGTGTTACTTTATAAATGTGTTTTGATTTTACATAATCATGATTGTTTGTGAAAATAGCTTTTTAAACTTTGACGTAGAGTAAAGGTTTTAGTTCAGGTATAAATAAAAATCACTCCAAAGGCCAAAGTTGTCAGAATCATACCAAACTGAAAACTGTTACCAAAATCCAAGGTACCTATATGGAGTACGTGGATTGATGCATCGCTTAAACTAATGTAGCATGTTGAGAATAATCTTTAGTAATTATTATGATTGTATGATCACGAGTTGAAAATAAAGTTACTGTGTATAATCAGAAAATCTGATAAACAGAAACAACAGGTCAAATAACTGTAATCCTTACACTGCTTGGAAATAAGCTTGAATAGTTTGGAAAAAATGGCTCCCCAGTCACCGAGCTTATGTCATTAATTTACTTGTGAACACTATTTGTTCATTACAGGCAGTAAAAGCTGTGAGCAGTAGAGTAAGACCTGTTAAATCTCTGGAGCATATATGATATCTCAGGCTTTATTTAAGGAATCCAAACCAAAGTATTTCCAACAAAGACCTTTACTGCAAAATAGAAAACAGGAAAAGTGTTTTTCATTATCTGTAGATTTAGGGACTCATTCCTGAGGGTGAAAAAAAACACATTTACATGTCAAGAATCCAAAAATGATTCATACTAAAGGAAAATGATGTGACACATACATGGAAACAAAGCCTCATCCATCCAAACAGCTTTTCTTCTAAGTCGTTTCAAAGCTCCTCCTGTTCATGTTGTGTAAAAGGTGACATGCACAGATGCTTACACAAAAAGACTTTTTCTGTTGTGCCAGCTCGGTGCCCAAGTGTTGGGTTGAAACTCTGTTCGCACTTCAGATTTGACAACTTTGAAAACTTCTTTACAGGTTCCCTGGTGGCTCATAAGTTTGTGCTGCTGACCATGTAATCACATCATTCTCTGGCTCTCTCGCTCCTCTCATTTCTCATCTGCCCACTCTCCACTAAAGATTAAACCTGCCAAATAAAAGTTAAGGTGACAAACTTTAGATTAAGGCTTCCTGACTGCTCTGTTCACTCATGATGACTTTGAAGCAAAACAAACTTTATAATTGATCAACATGTTAGAAAATAAGGCACAGATTGACAGGAAAGAATTGTTTGTGGTTTTAAATCAGTAAAACAGTTTTTTAATACCACAATATCAGCAACAAAATAATGGAACAGACTTCTTTCTTCTGGATTTAGGATGAAATACAGATAGATTGATTCAGTTTTTCACTGTACAATAACACCATGCCCTCTTTTGACATTGCAGGAAGCCCTGCTTGAATGTGCTCTGCAGAATTCATTTTTAGGGCAGAGGAGAAGCCGTGATAAGAGCAAAGCCAGATGTGTGGGATCTTTTGTGATACTGACTCATGCTTTTGTATGTTCCAACTTTCAGCTGGAGGGAATCAACTCATCAGCAGCACTGACCTTACGAGCTGCTTTTATGGAGGTAAAAAGTTATCAATTACTTTTTTGATTCCCGTTTTAACCTTCCTGTCATTGACTGCAGTCTCTCTCTTACTTATTCTATCTTAACTGTTTTTAAGACCACGATCTTTCTGTAGCAGGTCAGAACTAGCTGTGGTTGCAGCTGTATGTTTGTGTGTTTCAGGCTGAGAAGAAGAACCCAGGTCTAACCCAGGAGATTGTAATGAAAATACTGGAAAAGAAAAAATTAAGAATCAACTACAACGAGTGTCTGCTCCGCATGGCAGGCGAAGATATTGATGGTAAGTTGATCAGAGCGTGATGCATGATCAGAAAAGACTTATGGCAGAACACGCTGGCCTTTTTTTGTTTAAAGAAGAGTCAGCACAGCTGTCTGGATACATTTTCTGTGATGTCACAGTCACACATTTGTCCACATATCCACTAGGGGGAGCTGTTTCTCCAGAAATTGGCAGCTGTTGAAGGCTCAAATGTTCCCACTTTCTGTCTGTAATTGAATTCCTGGTGCCATGCACAGTGATTGATGGTAGTAATGAATTCACACATGCACACGCACACTTTGGATGAATTTTAAATTTACCTCCAGCATGGCACAGCTCAAATTCTACCTTAATCCTGCTTTCACTTAACAACCTAACACAGTCTCTCTAAACTACGTGCACTCACATAAACACACCCTGCTTGATCCTGTGTTCAATTTCAGTGCGTTTTTCAAATTGTGCCAGAGTCATTAATTGCTTCATTTCACCCTTTCCCGTTGCTTTTTGAATGTGTGTTGACATGCCTGTCACTGAGGAGTTTGAGCTCTGTATTTTTCTTGTCCTTCCCATATTTTCAGACTTTATGATTGACAGGCGAGAGCCCGAGTTCCAGGAGCTAAACGAAAGGGCCCGAGCTCTGAAACACATCCTCAGCACCATACCAGATGAGATCAATGACAGAGTAGGCTTTCTACAGACCATCAAGTAAGACAGCCAATGTGTGCAAGTGTGCGTCTGTCCCTGCATGTACCAGGTCAGCTTTTATGCAGTAGATTACTTTTACCAACCATTCAATTGCCTTAAAAAATAACTTTTCTGCTGATATCTCTGAATGTTAACAAAATAACTGGAATAGCTGAATTGAGTGCAAAATCAGACTAAAGACATGAGTGCATATGTCCTATGTGCAGGGCAATTTGATAAACGTGGAGTCATCTGCTGTGCTGGTACGTTAGCAGTCTGTGACAGATATTTACAAACTACATAACAATGCTGGAGTGCCGTTTTTGAAAATAATGAACATTTGCTTCATGTTCTGTCTGAACTAAATTAGAGAATTTCTGACATTTTATTGGTATGAGGCCAAACCAGGATTTATGTTTCATAAGTCAAATGAAACATTTGAAACTCTTTATACTTGAAACAGCACTGAGCAAACAAAGGTTTTTCATGATACTGCCTGCATTTCCATCCTTGCTTGAAATCACATAGCCACAGACATTGCAATATCAATAAGGACACAATTCAGATTGCCTCTGTCTCTTGTCTGCCATAATAACTTCCTCACCCTTAGTTGTTGTTTGTGCTGTCTGCCTCTCATGAGAGCTTGACATAATTGTTCTGCAAGGCACTGCAACTAACTGGAAGACACTGATAAGAGGACTGGTGAGTATGAAGGAGTACTAGCTGGAGCCAGTTCTCAATGTGAATTGATTCTCCATTCCTGTCCCTTGTCTAAACAGACTTTTAAAGAGACTTTAGCCCTTTTTCCAGTTTTAACACAGCCGCCTCTAGCTATGTGGAATGTCTGTATCCCACGCTGGTAAAAACATAAAATGGATCAGTAAGAATGCTTTGACTCTTAAGAAAAACAGAATGCAATCATGGTGTGTGTCTCTTTAAATGCAGATGAGCTCCTTTTGCCTGTCTCTCCCTGGAGTGGTGCCAACGTAGGTGCAGCCATGTGCCTCCATGGCTGTGGGTGAAGATACCAGATTAGGATATAGTCCAGTGAATTTGAACTTGCTCTACCATGGCACACCTACAGCATCATCAAAGCAAAATTTCAGACACACCACATTTATATTCATGCACACTAGCGTCTTAACCGTGTGTCACAGTATTATATCAGTCATGTTTATAGGTATCTGTTACTGATCGCTCTATGTGGAAATGCATGAACCTAAAGTACTGATAGAGTCATCAGCTGCTGTTCAAAGTCATTGTTGTACAAATTTCTAATTTGTGAATCACTGGTATAGTCAATAACTGTGCTGTCACAGGTAGAGCAGGTTCTTCGCAGTCTGTGAAGTTAAATGCTTAAAATATAGACTGACTGCCAAAAAAAAAGGACAAGTTTGGCTAACTGCACATTTTGTAGATCCTAACATACTTTGGATTATCAAGTACATTTGCAAAATGAAAATATATCTAATGAGTCATTGCATTTATTGCATGTAAACATGGACATTTGAAGTATCTTTGTTGAATATTTATATATTCTATTACTTGCTCTGACAAAACTTGCAAGACGGTGGCCTAGTAGCTTCCAGAAATTGTCAGGCATATCATGTCAGATTTGAACTTTGAACATGATTTCGCTTCGGTTAACTACACTGCTCTCTCATTGCTGTCAAAATTGTCTTTACTTTTGTAAATCAAAAAGCTGTTTGACATTTAGAGGACAACAACCCCAGCACAGCGGGTCTGCTGTCCTCCAATTCATGATGGAATAGCTAATAAATACAAATCAGCTTGTTATACAACTGGTTAAGGTATCGCCATATGGTTAAAGTGTAGACATCAACTTAATTCTACACTCAGCAACTGTAAACATGCTACTCTTAATAAATAAAAATATAAGTTAACAATTGCTGATCTCAGTGTTGAGGTTTCCTCATATGTATTTGAAAAGTGGTGACTCAGCAGCATGCCAATACATATCCCTGACCACTGCACTATACCCACAGAGTAAAGAAAGGAAGAAAGACATTCATTTTTTTCTTGGCTCACTTCGCCATTATTTTGATCAAATTCAATACTCTCAGTGAGTCACTGCTTAAGTCACTTACCCAGTGGAGGGCTTAGAAATAAAATCAATTCAGAGGGAATGCTAAAAAAAATTAAAGTTATGCAACTGATTTCTTGTGTAAGAAGTGGAGGAAAATTGAAGGTAGTGACAAAGAATATACAAGAGGAAAAGAAGTCAGTATACATAATCAAAAAAAATCAAAGAAGTATAGGTAGGTGATGAAAACAGACAGATTTAGAGACATTATTTATCCAAACATGAACCGATTTCTGTGTCTGATCCTCAGGGACATTGCCAGCGCCATCAAAGAGCTGCTAGACACGGTGAACACTGTCTTCAAGAATTATCAGTATCGGAACAGACGGGTAAGTAGATTCATAAAGAGGAAAAATTGCACACATAAAAATGCAGTTTCTGTGAAAAGAGTGGAGCTGAAAAGCTGTCTGTGTTTACTGGTTAGGCTCTGGAACGGCAGAAGAAAGAGTTTGTGAAGTACTCGAAGAGCTTCAGTGACACACTCAAAACGTACTTCAAAGATGGAAAGTATGACACCGTATCTTGTTTATTCTCTGTTTTTGGACTTTTTTCTGTCTGTTTTTCCTCTTTCTCCGTCTTTTCACTCACTTGTTTAGCCCTTTCCATTTACACATGCACACACAGCAAGCAACACATTTAATAGTTGTACACACACACATGCCATACACCGGCACACACACACTGTCACCAGCATGTAAATGGTTGTCATTTGATCACAGACCCGCTTCTATCAAATCCACCAGTGCTGAATAATTCCCCTGACCCATTTCCTGTGGATTCATGCAAGCTTGTATTCTCTGAAGCCTGACATTCTCCATTCCAACCAGATCAAAGTGTTTCCTGGATCAATCCTAATATTGTTGCCATGGTTTCTTTGCTGTATGATTGACACATGCGTCCTTATGTCTCTGTCATGCTTGTTTCCAGAGCAATAAACGTGTTTGTCAGTGCCAACCAGCTCACTCATCAAACCAACATGATCCTGCAGGCCTTCAAGACAGTGGTGTAGCAGCCAGAGAGAACATTTTGATTAGAGGATCAGTGATGTGAGGCTTTGTAATTTGTAAAGACATTTTATAATTTGGCTGTATAATTTATAATTCTGTGGCTTCAAGAGGAGATCAGGTTGTCTGAGGCTCAACACAAATCAGGTTGACAGTAATTGCAAGGGATTTTTACCTCTCTTTTGTGTTCTTCTTTTACCAGATTCTTAAGTTGATTTTTCTCTCCTCCCTTATACATTTTCTCCTCTGTTCAGAGCTGAGCAGCTCCTAGAAGTTGAGGTAAAATGTGATCATTTCCCATATCTCTTTAAAGGTTTAAGGATTTCACAAATTTAAAAGAAGTGCAATAAAAAGAATCTGTATTAAGTATTCAAATGCTTTACTTTTTAAAATATTTTTTATAGCTTTTAATCATTTTTCATTGTAAAATATCAATTTTCTCTATGTGGTGATACTATCAGAAACCACGGTTACAGTCTGGCAGCATCAGCATCATCAACATCATATTCATCTGGAATCTGACATGTTAAATCCTGTATGTGCAGTAATGTTCATGCATGTTCACCGTCTGCTGTATCTGTCCTGTCTGCTCCACCTCATAAACACAGTGCTGAAAATGAGCAGTAAGCTCCCTGCTGTGCTCCATTTTACTTTGTTTTTCATCATATTTAAACAGTTTTTGTGATGGCTTTTTGTTGACTATGTACTAACAATGTATAAAAAGACCACATTGCTCTTCTTTGTCCAGCATGCCTGCACATTAAAGAGGTCTGACTCTGAGAGGGGGAAGTTCCCATTTTGTCACTGTCTTCCTTCTTGAGTCTCAGTTCCCAACAGAGCTTTTCTTGAATGAGTTTGGAGTGAAAGGAACATGGCTAAGCTTGAAATCTAGAACAAAAGTCAAGGAGAGTGTTAAAAAACACATTTTATTGCCAATCCAAGAGTTCTGTCATTGAGAAAGATTTCTGTAAGTGGGTCTTCAGATTTGAATATAAAAAGTGCTTCATTTCCTCCTGCCTGCCCTTGTGTCCTCTCTTTTTGTGCCTGAAAGTCTTTCCTCGCAGTCCTAAAGAACCGTACCATATTTTTTTTCTTATTCCGGCAACTTCTTTCTTCTCCCTGTATAATAGTGGATTTTCCATGCTGGATTTGTGCTTGGCTATTTTGAGCTCTGCACTGGCTCCTGCATGCACCACTCTAATCCAATTGTGATAGTGTTAATTTTTAAAGCTTTATTATTGAAATAGCTGAGACCTAATTTTCTGATCCTGTCACTGTTGACAGCCCCTGTAATCAGCTAATTCAACGTCTTCCAGACCATTAAGTCAAACAGAGAGATTGTATTTTGTTTTGTTGGTAAAGAAGGGTGATAATATCTGAAGTCGATATGCAGCTTTTGTTAGAAGTTATATGAATTATAAATGTGTCTTATTTTACCAAATCCCAAAGAGACTTACTCTTTTGTTGTGTGTTTAAGTGTGTGTGCAGCCTGAGTCACCCAGAGGAAGTCCTCTCAGTATTTGAATGGCACCTGGTGGTGTGTGTTTGTGCTTTATTTTTGTTTTAGTTCATGGATATTGCTCCTCTTTAGAGGTCTTTCAACACACTTTTATAGATGTCAGAATAATAAAATTGTTCTTGTGAATTGTTTTGTTATAGCTATACTATTGATGTGTGCATCTATGTGTGTGCTTTGTGCGTTTTGGTGGCAGTAATTGTACCTCCCGGGTTTCTCTCCAGTGCCTAATCTGTGAATAGAAATAGCACACACGGCGAGTCGAGACAACGGGCCTGGACTTACAACTTTTTTTTGACTGCTTGGTTGCCGGGAAACTTAGCTTGAGTGTTTGAGAGTGAGGGATAATAAAAGAAAAGCAGTGTGTTGTGTGTATGGCCTCTTCCACTGTCTTGGCTACTGGGGGCAGTTAGTTAACTCTCTCGGGGAGTGTGTGCGGCTGCACGGCTGTTAACGTTGATTGCTTCTCAGACATCACAGCCTCAGAGAAACTTCTGGACACCGTTCCTGGAATCAGCTGAATCTCCTGCAGCCAGGATGGGACCCTGCAGAGCCCCCAAGAAATATCGAGGCAGAGGCTGAGGATTTACGGAAATATCAGACATTAAAAAAAGGTTTTTAACGTCTGAGAACACGGGGGCCTGGGGAAGTTTACTCAGAGCAGCCATTGTGGACTGAGAGGATGAAAGTGGTCGTCTTGGTGAGTTTGAATATGTTATTAAGTAAGAAAATGTGTACTCAGACCCACTATGTCGTCTTCATTATTGAAAACCTGCTTGTCTGAAGTGTGTGCACTCACAGTAGCCATGGAAAAGTACAGCTAACTTGAAAGTGATGCTGCCTGAGCCCAGAGTCTATCATTATGTAGTTTCAGCCTGGTGCTGAGATGGCTTTTTGGACAGTTTGACTGCAGTGGATGATACTCTGTGCAACTTTAATAAACCACAGACAGAAACCTCGAGGTGAAAATGTCTGAAGAGTTGACTGGAGCTGGAGGGGCCTTGGAATGAAGAGGGACCGCCAGGTAGGCCTACGTGGCTTTGTTTCAGATGTGCCTGTACTAGAACGTGTGACAACAAAAACAGCTACAGCTGGGCATTAAAAAGGTATGCACAGCAAAAGTAAATACATAATCACTTCTAAAGCATTGTTTCTTTGATGTTATTCAGAAAAAACCTGACATGTCACATTGACATATCATTATGTCAACTAACGTATCATTATGTATATTTGAAATAAAAGACAGCTTTTAATTTATTTATATTGAAGAGTAAAGCTTAAGTTAATACTCATTATCAATAAACAATAAAAACATTTCAATCGTCCTTGATAAATGTGATGATGAATTTACATTTAACGAGAAAGTAAAAACATCACAAAAAAGAATTCACGGTTTACAAATGTAAGAGACCGCCTGTAATAAAAACTAGAAAACTATCCAGTCATTCAGGGCTTTAATACAGTATCATTTTCAGTGGACTCTCGACCTTTCAACATTTTGAACAGGAATGAAGAATTTCAAACAGATTATATTTATACCACATTTTAGCTGGCTCACAGGGAGTCAGAAGTTAAAAAAGGATGACATTCAACCACTAACAATACTAACAATACTACAATACGACAATACTTTCTTCTCTTCACAAATGCAATTAAATAACTAAAATTTGACATCTTAGTGAAAAAAATTATATATATATACAAAACTGTTGGTACCCTTCTGTTACAGAAATAGAAACCCAGGGTGGTCACTGAAAAAACTTAAAACTGACAAAAGAAATAATACTACTGACTGAAAATTAACTAATGAAAATCAGACATTGCTTTTTAATTTTGGTTAAACAGAATCATAAAAAAAAAACAAACAAGATAATGAAACTGACCTGATCAAAACTGATGGTACCCCGACAAATGATTGAAAGTGATTTGACCATAGGGACATGTTAAAACTAATGTGTGACCTGTAATTAGCATCACAGGTGTCTTCAAACTTGTAATCAGTCATTTTGCCTATTCAAAGGGTTGAAATGTAGTCACTGTGCTGTTTGGTGCCATGGTGTGTACCTGAACATGGAGCACAGAAACCTAAGGAGAGGACTGTCTCAGGAGATTAGAAAGAAAATTATAGACAAACATGTAAATGTCAAAAGGCTATAAGACCCTCTTCACGCAGCTTGATATTCCTGTGAAAACAGTTGCAGATATTGTTAAAAAGTTTAAGGTCCACAGGACTGTAGCCAACCTCCCTGGATGTCGCCGCAAGAGAAATATTGAGGTCTGAGGACAAATTGAAGAGATAATACAAATGATAACCAAAGAGCCCAGAACAACTTCCAAAGAGATAAGAGATGAACTCCAAGTTCAAAGTTACTCAGAATCAGATTGCACCATGTGTTTCTGTTTGAGCCAAAGTGCACTGAATGGAGGACATCACTGTTGAAAGCAAATCATAAAAAATGAGACTGGGTTTAGCCAAAATGTATATTAACAAGCCACAAAGCTTCTGGGAGAATGTCCTTCGACAGATGAGACAAACCTGAAGCTTTTTGGCAAGGCACATCAGTTCTATGTTTACAGATGCAAAAATGAAGCATACAAAGAAGAGATTACTGTACCTACTTTGAAATATGGAGGAGGCTCAGTTATGTTCTGGGTCTGTTTTGCTGCATCTGACACATGATGTCTCGAATCTGTGCTTCGTACAATATAATCTCAAGACTATCAAGGGATTCTGGCGCTCTTGGGCAGCAGCTCAGGATGTGCTCCAGCGATCCACTTCTCTGGCAGAGAGGGCACAGTGGATTACCAACCAAGCCCCAGCGGAAGAGGTTGGATGGGTTTGGGAGGACATCTGTTGAGCAATTATATTTAAAATAGTTTAAAATGAATTATAGAGAATGATAGGGCTGAAAGATTTATCGTTTTCAGATCGAAATCGCAATTTTAGACAATGCAATTTTTGTGATCGCCAAAGCTGCAATTTTTTGCAGTGCTCCTGACTGACTCAGGATCTGTTGTGTCAAGTATTATACACATATTTTTTTTACAAATTTGTAGCAGTCTATATGTTAAAAGTGCTGGTAAGCAGGTCAACAACACAAAGCCTCTGTTTAGGAGTAGAAGTTAATGAAAACAGATTATTTATCATCACTATTGAAGGTGAATAATGTGTTAAGCGTTTTTCATCATTTATTTCCGAACTGTTGTCTGTGCTGTAAACAAAGTGAATTTTGCACTAAAGTTTGATTTGAAAAAAAAATCGTGAATTGCAATATCTGCCAGAAAAATAGAAATTAGATCTTTTCCTAAAATCGTTCAGCCCTACATTTGAATATCCCAAAGCTTGATTTGAAGAAAATCGTGAATCGAATTGAAATCGCAATATCTGCCAGAAAAATCACAATTCAATCTTTTCCTAAAGTCGTTCAGCCCTAGCGAATGACTTATATTTCGTTATGCTTTCTAATGAACTACTGATGCATCAGTGCAACTGATTATGCTTTGCAGAGAAGATAAGAACTAATACTGATGCACAAAGGGGAATTATTGTAAAGTTATAAAGCATTTCCTCTTATTTCCTGATTATCAGTTGAATTTTGTAGTAAGCTGTAGATGTTCTAAATCAAGTTTCTTAGGCTGTGTCTGTGTAATGATACAACGACTGATGCCAGCTGTCTGCCACATGACACGTCAGGATGCAGCTGATTAAAAGTCATCACGCTCATAAACAAAACATGACTGACATGTCCCCAGGGCGACACCGTTCCTTTTATTCAATGCAGGAACATAAACATATCCGTTGCTGTTGACTTCCTTGTTGTCAGAGGTGTAAATAATGTGGATAAACCATCATTGCTGATCAAGATCAAACCATGTTAACTGTCATTTTAGAGGAGATAAAAGCCTCAGCAAAGGATTGATCTTTCTGCTTCTATTATGCTCCCTGTCCTTACATTATTACTTCAGATTGATGGCACGTGATGAATTTTCAGACATAAACTTTCATGTTTGGCATTAAAATAAACCATAAGTAAGTTGTACATTTTGTAGTGTAATGGAATATGAAATAGAGGTTTCAAAAGTTATTTAATCAATCATATATCCTAGCTTGTGTTCACACTACCATTCACATGGCCCATCGTCGCAACCTCAGAATTTTATTTCACTTTACCAAACACACAGATGCTCGGCATGCTTTGGCAACCTGCTGCCTGCTTGGAATCATTTTTGAGTCATAATTTGGGCACCTCTTCACCCACCTCTGAAAGCCTCTGAGCTGGAGGGAAAAATATCTGTTGAAAATGAAAGGACCTTTGAACAGCATCGAACACAGGCATGTTTGGCTTGAGTGAAAAGAACCAACAAAGACAGTTCACTGCTGGTGTGTCTGTGCTGCATGATTATGGTGACATGACAACCCACTGTGAACTTGATATTCAAGGTTACCAAGGGATTATGGGAGCCAAGAACATGTTGTTTTGTCATGTACCACCTTTGACTGAAGGAAATGTGTTATTTGATTCTGTGGAGTCACACACACATGGCTTACCTCACTGACCTTTTCTGCTATTTTGGTGATTGACTGACAGGTCTGAGCTGTAACTATGGGAACAAGGATGGAGGTGGCACAGCTTGAGAGCAGGATGAACGCTGATGACTATAGGAAGCTTCAAGGCCTTTTCTTGGTGGGTATTTGTTAGGGCTGGACGATTATGGTAAAAATAAGAATCCCGATTCTTTTAAGTGATATTGAAATCACAATTAATATACACAATTATTCCTTGATATAAAAACTTCAGTATTGATTTAAACACAACTTTAAAGAACCAGCGAGTGGCACATACAGTATTATTGATCCACATAAGGCACATACACTTGCTGTTGCTGCACATGGAACATAGAAGCGCTATGAAGCGCAGGAACTTGCATACACGGCACTCCACACTGTGTGGCATATTAATCATTTTTCTTCGATTATAATGTTTTTATGATTGTCAGATGGCAAAACTGAAATCACGATCAAAATCCGATTAATTGTCCAGCCCTAGTATTTGTATGCTTTTTGGGTCTTTAGCAGAAAACATTTGATTTTAACAGGACAAGCTTGAAGAAATAGTTGATGTTTTTATACTGTATCTATCTCAACTTATCATAGAAGAAATTTGCTGACTGAATGTTTTTTTTTTTTTTTTCTGTTGATCTAATTGCAGGATCCCTTGGGTACACCTCGCTCCCTGTCCAGAGCTGAGTTCATCAGTCTGGCTTGGTCATCAGTCGGCCATGGCTCAGAGGAAGAGTATGCTCTCCTGTTTGACAGTGTGGTCATAACTCAGGAGCACAGCGGCCTCCTCCTGGATATTGACGCTGTGAAGGAAGGGGGACGTATTGATTGGGCAGGCCTGTGCTCCTTCCTGCTCATGGAGCTTTCTGATAAAATTCAGAACAGGAGGACTCGCAGTGTGCCCTGCTGGAGGCCACCAAGAACTTTAACTTGTCCTCATCAAGACTCCATTCAGAAGGTCAGCGAATTATGTCTTACAGAGACCTAAAAGGACATTTTGTTATTTTGAATGGTGTTACATGGGGCAAATGTCCTTGAGTATGTCTGCCAGGTGCGACTATGATTAGCAATACCCAGTCAAGAAACATTTGGAAGTAATGTTTTTTTTTTTACCTCTCTTAAGGAGAATATCTCAAAAAATTATGAACAAAATTTTGGAATGTTTCAGGATAGGTCAAAAACTGTTAAAAACCATTTATTTTTTGGTGATCAACAGTTTTTCAAAAGGAATTTTAAACATGGCGAGACAAGGCAGTTTTCCACATGTTGACAACAACTCACCAAACAGTGTTGGAAATGTCTTGGCAGAGTTTTGTTTTTCACATCACACTCTTCTCTCCCTGAGTTGGGGGACCAATTTTCATTTTATACCCTTGCATCAACAAGTAATTTAGATTTTTCCAGGCCTTCCCATAAAGTTGCGATCATCAAAGGGGGGCCCTATGGAGAGATCCGGCCCCCCAAATCTGGATCCGAAATGTATTTATTTAATTAAAAAAACATGAGTAAGTAACAGGTTGTGGTTTTCAGGTATATATATATATATATATATATATATATATATATATTTATATATATATATATATATGTATATATATATATATGTATATATATATGTATATATATATGTATATATATGTATATATGTATATATGTATATAATACACACTGCTTTCATAATCCTTGCAGCTAATGTTATGCTTATATGGGACTCTAACATTGTCAGTTCCCTTTAACGGACCACCTTAACACATGGAGGAGTTGGCATGTCCCGATGATCCCAGGAGCTATATTGTCAGGGGCTTTATGCCCCTGGTAGGGTCACCCAAGGCAATCAGTTCCTGGAGGAGGGACCAGACAAGGCAGACTCAAGACCACAATGAAGAGTGAAAAAAATGGTTCCCTGGATGTGGGCCACCAGGGGGGACCCCCTGGAGCCAGGTCTGAGGCTTTGGCTTGTTGCCAAGTGCCTGATGGTCAGGCACAGCCAGAAAAGCCAATGTGGGACCCTCTAGGAGTTGTCAATGGTGAGAGGCGACGGCTGGGGTTGGCAGTACTTGTTTCCCCTAGGCTTGGTGCCCATATGTTGGGGTTTACCTGTGGTGGACAAGAGGGTAGCCTCCATACGCTTTTGATTTGGGGAATGGAGCCTGACTGTTGTTTGTGCTTATGCACCAAACAGCAGCTCAGAGTATCCACCTTTCTTGGATTCCCTTGAGGGACTGCTGGAGAGTGACCAATCTGGAAATTCCCTCATTCTGCTGGGGAACTTCTATGCTCACGTTGGTAACAACAGTGAGACCTGGAAAGGTGTGATTTGGGAAACAGCCCCTGAACTGGGGTGGTGATTTGTAAGTGGACTTCTGTGTCACAGATTGCCCATGATTAACACCATGTTGAAGCGCTCAGGTGAAGAGAGGGGCGGATCTGTCAACTGATCACCACCTGGTGGTGAGTTGGCTCCAATTGTGGCTGAGGATGCCGGTTTGACCTGGCAGACCCAAACGTGTTGTGTGGGTCTGTTGGGAACGTCTTGCAGAATCCCATGAGGAAGGGCTTAAACTCCCACCTCTGGGAGAGCTTCGACCATGTCCTGGGGGAGGCATAGTACATTGAGTCTCAGTGGGCCTTGTTCTGTACCTCCATTGTCAAGGTGCCCAATCAGAGCTGTACACTTCTAGTGAGTAGATGCTGTCAGACTAAAGGAAGAGCCCTGCCTGCCTAAAGTGGGACTCCATAGGCAGCTTCCAGATGCAGCACCCCAGGGGTGGATGAGTTCCTTAAGGCAGTGGATGTTATGGGGCTGTCATGGCTGACACAACTCTGACATCAGGGACAGTGCTCCTGGATTGTGAGGTGAGGAGGGTCCACTGGATAGTCCAACCTCAGTTTCAGGAGCAGCGAGTATCTGTCCTGGTCTGGAACTGTGGACCAGCTCTATACCCTGCATAGGGTCCTTGAGGGTGCATGGAAGTTTGCCCAACCAGTCTACATGTACTTTGTGGACTTGGAGAAGGCATTTGATTGTGTCCCTTGTGAAGTCCTGTATGGGGTGCTCCAGAAATATAGGGTACAGGACCCCCTGACACAGTGTGTCTGTTCCCTGTAAGACCGGTGACAGATCCTGATCCACATTGCCAGCAGTAAGTCAGAATTGTTTCTCAGTGATGATGGACTCTGCCAGGACTGCCCTGTGTCACTGAATCTGTTCAGACCTATGGTGGTAAGAATTTCTAGGTGCAGCGAGGGTGGGAGGGGTCAGGTTTGGTGACCTCAGGATCAGGTTGCTTGTTTTTGCAGATGATGTGGTGCAGGTGGCTTCATCGGACTATGACCTGCAGCTCTTGCTGGATTGGTTTGCAGCCAAGTGTGAAGCGGCTGGGATGAGAATCAGCACCTCCAAATCTGAGTCGATGGTCCTCAACTGGAAGAGGGTGGAGTGCTCTCTCTGGGTCGGAGAGGGCACAAGTGGAGGAGTTCAGGTACCTTGGGGTCTTGTTCACGAGTGAGGGAAGGATGGAGCGTGAACTCTACAGCGGATTAGTGTGTCTTCCACCATGATGCATGAGAAATGAAGAAATACATTAATAAAAAGTTGACATTTTAATACAATGAAAAATACAACCCACTCCTGCATCATCCCTCACCCCCCACCCTCACGATCCACATACAACGCACACACTCACTTACACACACATACAAAGACATGAGGAAGAGATTCCAACAGAAAACAGAGTAAGAGGACTGAGTAAACGCCAGCTTTCATTAAAAATGAGGAAACACTGAAGCTAAGACTAAAATAACAATAAAAAATCCTGATGAGAAATTAGATTGAAATAAATAAATGAGCATACTATATGAAAATAAGTAGGTAGTAAATAAAATACAATCTTAAAGCTGTGGTCTACGATTTGAAACCGCAGCCTGCCCCTCCTTCCCTCACCTCTCCCCTCCGTGTTCCAAGATCCCGCCCCCAGCTCGTGACGCCTCATAAAGCCCCCTCGGACTGAGCTACGAGCGACTAGCACAATATATCAGCAGCAAACTCAATCCAAAACAGCTCAGCTCAACTGAAAGTATCAAACACGACAGACATCTCCATTATAACACACAGCAGTAGCCATTTCAACTGGACCGGCGGCAATGCGGGTTTGGCGCCGCCAGAGCGGAGCCGAGTGTGGGGGAGGATTTATCTTTCTTAGCCTGTCCTCCCCAGCTCAGCTTACAGTGCTAACGATTAGCGGCTAACAGGCTAACCCGCTCCCCTACAAGTTATTAGCCCGTGCAGGCACAAACTAACCAGAGTTATTCAGCAGACATCTCCCACTGTAGTAAACAAAGCCATTACCTGATCAACCAGGGGCGAAACGGCCGATGCTGAAGGTCTGGCGGCGGCTGAGGCTATTCGTTAGCCGTTAGCCGCTAACAGGCCTCAACCAGCGGGCAGAGCTCCGTTGGGCCCCGCGAGAGGAGGCGGATTCCCGGGTTCGGGCGCTAGGATTTTCGGCTCCATGATAGTTCAGTAGCTAACGCTGCTAGCTGCTCACGGAGGTAGAGGAGGAGGCGGGACCATGGGCAAGACGCTGCGTACTGCGTAGCGAGGGAGACGAGGATTGGATGGACTCATGGACTAACTCACGGACCAATTAATAGTCGCAGGTTCTTAGGTTTGATTGGTCAGCTAATATGCAGCTTTTCAGCGGATATACTGAATGGATTTTTTTCGTTCTTTTTGGTCTTTATACTGTGTAGATAGGACCATAGGACCATAACAGCCTTATAAACGGTGTTATTAATATGTACAAAGCTTCCAAATCGTAGACCATAGCTTTAAATAATAATATGGTAAAATGAGATAAAATGCACTGAAGTAAGATAGTAGAAAGAAAATCGATACACTAATAATAAAATTCCAAACAAATCTGAACTAAATTGAATAATGAAACATATTAAGGGGGTTAAAATGAAGACATAAATAAAATTAAATGATGATAATAATAATAATAATAATAATATTGATAAAAAATGTATTATTATTGTTATTAATACTAATAAAAATAAAAGTTATAATAGTGATAATAATAATAATAATAATTAGCTACAAGCAAGACTAAAAAGGTAGGTCTTGAGTTGTCTTTTAAAAATGTGAACAGCAGGTGCTCCAGTCTTCAGGTAGACTGTTCCACAGACGAGGGCAATAGTATTGAAATGATGCTTCACCGTATGTTTTAGTTCTAACTTTATGAACTATCAAAAGGCCACTACTTGAAGACATGAGGGCTCTACTGGCTTCAAAGGGTAAAAGCAGACTGGATAAAAAAAAAAGAAGCAAGACCATTCAGGGATTTAAAAACTACTAAAATAAGCTTAAAATCAACTCTAAAAGATACAGGTAGCCAATGCAGAGAGTTTAAAATTGATGTAATGTGGGCTCTCCTTCTGGTCTTAGTCAGCACGCCAGCAGCTACATTTTGAAGCAGTTGAAGCTGTCAGATGTTCTTTTTAGGAAGACCAGAAAGAAGAGCAATGTAGTAGTCAATTCTACAAGTGATAAAAGCATGAATAAGAGTCTCTGTACTGGCCTGAGAGAGAAGCTGGACACTCGGGCAATGTTCTTTAAGTGATCAAATGACTTTTTTGTTACATCTCTGACATGAAGGTCAAAGCTGAGGTCTGAATCAAATATAACACCAAGATTTTTGACCTGCTGACAAGGATTAAAAGACAGTGCTCGGAGTTTGCTCTCCAGTTTCTCTCTCTCTGGACCTGTACCGATGACTGAAACCTGAGTTTTGTCCTTGTTGAGCTGAAGAAAGTTGTCTGCCATCCAAGACCTTACATCTAAAATCCAATTAAAAAGGGCATCCAATGGGCCCTGTGTCATCAGGAGACACGGCATTGTAAAGCTGCATGTCATCAGCATAGCTGTGAAAGTTGATGTTGTGTCTTATGATGACGTTGCCTATAGGCAAGGTATATAAACATTCAAAACTGTAGGACCTAAACTTGAACCCTGAGGGATGCCATAGTTTACATTGAGGAGTCCTGACTGGCATTCCCCCATGTTCACATAAAACTTTCTGTTAGGGAGATATGATTCAAACCAATTAAAATCAGTGCGAGAGATAAAACCATCAAGTCTATTTAAAAGAATTTGGTGGTCTACAGAGTCAAATGCTGCACTCAGGTCAAGTGGAGCAAGCTCAGAGAGCATTTTTTATCCATGTTTATCCTGAGATCATTCACTATTTTAACAAGTGCCGTCTCTATGCTGTGGCTGGCCCTAAAGCCAGACTGATAAATTCCACCAATGGATAAAGTTTTCAAAAAATCCTGTAAGTGGTTAAAAACAAGTTTCTCTAAAGTCTTACTTAAAAATGGCAGATTGGAAACTGGCCTGTAGTTATCTAAAATCAAATGGTCCAAATTGTATCTCTTCAGAAGGGGTTTGACCTCTGCTGTTTTAAAAGCAAAAGGAAAAATGCTAATCTGAAGAGAATAATTAAAAATATTAAGAAGATGTGGTTTGAAAGAATCATAAAATTGTTTGAAAAGAGATGTGGGGATGGGATCTTAAAGGCATGCAGCTGGTTTTAGTTGGGAGACAATATTTTTGAAGCATTTTGGAATCAACCAGGAAAAACCTATCTAGTGTTTCCTCATTAGAGGATAAAAACTCAGGGGTTCTAAAAGTTTAAGTTGGTTGTGGGAGAGATTTGATCTTATTGACTCAATTTTACTGCAGAAGTGGACTACAAAATCTTCACACACTGACTGTGTGGAGAAGTGACGGGGAAGGTTAAAAACAGGGTTGATTAATTGATCAGTGGTTGATAAGATTTTTTTTGGTTATTGTGATTTTTCAGCTATTAGTTTTGAAAAATGATTTTTTGCTTTTTTGATTACATTATTGTATGTTGACATTTTTTCCTGAAAGATCTGATAATTGACTGTTAATATAGTTTTTTTCATCTCCTTTCTGCAACAGTTTCTTTTGAACTGATGAATTTCTTCACCTCTACATGCAAGTGTTGGTTTTTGATTTTAGCTTTTTGAATTTCACTGGTGCCACCTTGTCAAGGGCTGAATTGAGTTTATTGTTAAAACCATCCACAATAAAATCACATGAAGAGGGTTAAATATCTGGAGGGGTATTTCTTAGAATATGAATAAAATTTGCAGCCACTTATGCAGTAAGATGGTGTTTCTGTGCAGTTCGCTCTTGGATTTCCTGCTTGTTAAATGATAAGTTCGGTTTCTGCAGCTTTCACATTGTTTATAGAATGAAGTAGAACAATATTCTCACCCAGAAGGCTTTCCTGATCCAAACAGTGCTTTGGGAGATATTTAGATCCAAAATTGAGCGGCAGACATCCGTATAATGGTAGCACACGGGCATGTGTAGCGTTGCTCCTAAAACTACATTAATCGTCCAAAAACTCATTAGTTTCACCAATATTTCATCATGGTCCGCTTGCGCTACTCCTCCATGACAGTCCGGTGTCGCTCCAGACATGATTTTGTGACTGTGCTGACCTCTGAACTGAAAACTGCTCTCTGGCCAGCTGTTCTTCTCTTTGCCTCCGCATCCTTCTTTCGATGAGCTCCTCATCTGTATACTCTGGCTCGAAACTGTAAGGACACCCATCATATTCAAAGATCTCGTCCACAACATCTTCATCCGCTAGATATTCGACCATTTTGCACAAAACTGGAAGATGAAAGTTTTTAAGTAGCCAGCGGTCGCTGCGAAACAAAGAGCCGTACTGCGCATGCGCGGCAGCCGTAAAGAAAGTCTTCAGTTCAGAGGTCAGCACAGTCACAAAAACATGGATGGAGCAACACTGGACTGTCATGACGGAGTAGCGCGAGCGGACCATGATGAAATATTGGTGAAGCGAATGAGTTTTGGGGCAATTAATGCAGTTTTAGGAGCAGCGCTATACATGCCCCGTGTGCTACCATTATACAGATGTCCGCCGCTCGATTTCGGATCTAAATTACCCCCCGAAGCACTGTTTGCATCAGGAAAGCCTTCTGGGTGAGTATATTGTTCTACTTCATTCTATAAACAACGTGAAAGCTGTAGAAACCGAACTTATCCTTTAAAATCACACAAAATATACCCAGAATTTATCAGTAAAACCAACATCTGTCACTGCTGACAGTCCATGCTAAAATCACATCTAAAATGTTTCCTTTTTTAATGTGTGGGAGTGTTGACATGTTGCTCAAAATTCATACTGTTAAAAGGTTTAAAAAATCTGAGATAAAAGAATTTGATTGTCCATATGGATGTTAAAATACCTAAAAATAAAAATCCTGTTATATTTTGTGTGGATTATTGACAGTTCTGAAAATTCTGTAATGAACGAGTGACAATACTTGAGGAGTCTGTACAGTGTTAAACATAATGTAGCCAGACTGTTAAAAACAAAAGAGTGATTCTCAAATTATTTAAAATCACCAAATGAAATCTCCCTAAGACCAAGTGATGTTAGAAGAATAGTTGCAGTACCCCATCTCTGTTTCTGTCTAAAAGTATGTAAAAAAACATAATAATCTGGTGCTGCTTCAAGCAGCGGGAAGGGTCCGTCGGTTTCAGTTAAAAACATGCAGTTAATATTGTGATCTGAAATTAAGTCATTAATTATCCTACATTTCAAAGTGCCATGTGCAGGGTTTCTCTTTGTGATGGATCTGGTTGTGGTCTTTGTGTAATGGGTATGAGGTTACTTGGAGGTGCAGTTGAATGTTTATTGGAGGTGAGTCTTCTGTTGTGTCTCTACCAGTGACAATGGTGGGTATTTTTGAGATTGTGGATGGATCAGGGGTTCCGAGTCTGGTAGAACATGTGATGCTGCTAAAAGTGGAACTAAAAGCACAGGGACGGGGGACCAGATGGACATCAATCACTGATGGACATACCAGCTGGTGTAGCACGTCGTGTGGGCTTGAGCGACGTGGACGAAGCATGAAAGTAGGGGTGTCAAATTATTGCGTTAATTTAGATTAATCAATTACAGTCATAATTAGCATGCTTTTTTAAAAAACCTTGTTAATCTAATTTTTGATATGGTTTCACTGTTTTGGTATTTTCAGAGGGTTACGCCTTAAAATACCAAAGCAGCTGGGGATTAGAGGATTGGTCCACTCGTCGCACTCTTCACAGACCAATCATATCAAGCCACAGTATGATGTAGCAGCGAGACTCTGTTGTAAGCTGTTAGCTGAAACTACGAGAGCTTCAGTCCTTAGACTATTGTCTAATCTTACATTAAGTTACACCACATAGATGTGTCATCTGCCACATGTGACAAGAATCTCGTCAAAGACAAAACACACCAAGTTCTCCCGGTAAACTTTGAGGAGGACATATTTCATACCGTAGGGTAACCATGACTACGGCTCGGCCTTGTTCACGCAGCATTTCTGCGTCTCTCTCAGTTTCCCAGTGGTGATCTCTGGTCGGGAGAAGAACAAATTTATGATTTCCAATAAGACAGTTTGAAGTGACGTTCTTTTCTCCTCTTTTAAAGGAGAAATCAAGCCCATTTCTGATAAAACTGCAGATCTTGCTGCATCCACCGAGATCACTTTTACACGCCGCTTCTTGTGCTTCAGTTTTTGGGGGGTGGAGAACAATCTTTTGATCTGTCACAATAATGTGATGAACTTAAATGAAAATACCTAAAGTTTAGGCTTTTTCAGCAATTTGTGAGATTAAAAAATAAGTTAATTAGATTAATTAATTACAGGTCATAATTAATGACCTGACCTGTTGCGGAGGAGCGACACCACCAGATGGATGGTGCGGGCCAGGCCTCTCCTCCTCACAGCCTGCGGTGGGCTGAGGAGACCGACTTAGCAGCCTCAGGTGGATGCTGAGGAGCATGCGCCTCCAGAGGGGGGAACTCATGCATGCTGAGGATGTTAAACCTGTTGGTCAGTGGAAGCTCCGAGGGCGAGGACAAGGTTGTGTCCACCTGCAGAGTCACCGGTGAGAAGTGTTTGCAACTGCGCTGTTGTGCCCTCTCCAGTCCGGCACCCTGCACCGTACTGAGTCCAGTTAAAATAAAATGGGGGGTTGGGAGACCCATGCCCGCCGATGCCTTCCTTTTGCTGTGGTCACCCACTGCAATCCATGTCCCCCCATGTAATGGAGTGGAGCTCACAGGGCCTTGGCTTTTGCCCCGAGCCAGGCCAGTGATCATTCGTAGATGAGAGTGGAGCAGGAGCCAGACCTGGAGCCTTGATGGTAACAGCAGCAGGTGCCACTGGAGGAGGAGACGCGATGGCCAGTAAGGCATCAACGTAGGGGGCTGTGTCCTCATGCACTTTGTGCTGGTGGTGACTGGATTGGGGCAGAGTATGATTGTATCCAGGAACCTTTCATGGTCCTAGATTTTGTAGCCAGTTGTTATTCTTTGCTCTAACTCCAGTACTTTCCTACCGAGGCCAGCACAGGTCTCGCAGCCGGATGGCGAAGTAAGGGGTACAATTTGCCAGCCTGAGTGCAGTTTTGTCTCTCAGGTAGCTCGAGGTCAAGAGAGATGCTTACTAAAAACTCTCACACAGTAAAAGGTTATCTTAAAAAATATCTGTCGAAAAAATATACGGTAAAAGAGTTTAAAACCAGTTTAACAGTTAGTTAAAAGCCAGTCTATCTCAGAGCGATCTGGGGGGCTGTCTCCACGCTACCATATCAGGATGCTCCCGGGCAGCACCCTGATGAGGTATTGAGGGCACATCCCAACACTAGGAGACCTTGGAGGAAGACCCAGGACATGCCGGAGGGACTCTGTCTCTCATCTGACCTGGGAACACCTCGGGATCTCGCAGGAAGAGCTGGATGAAGTGGCCGGGGAGAGGGAAGTCTGAGCTCCCCTGCCCCTGCGACCTGACCACAGATAATGAGATGGATGGATGGACATTGTCAGTTGGGTGCAGTGTTGCCACAAATAAGCTTCCATCTTTATGTCACACTCATCTCTTTGATAATCATTTTTAGTATAAGCCGATGAAGTTAGTGGTAGGGGTATATTTAATATCATTTCAAAGGCCATCAAAAATGACTTCTTATGTCCATTAACAAACTCAAGGCAGCTCTCGTTAGCAACAGAACACTGTACTATGTCTCAGAAACAAACATAACATCCCTGAAACCTGTGTTTACCACAAAATTTTAAAAAATTTGCCTCTAACATGCCTTAAAAAAATGAACTGCACTAAGCTCTTGGCCCCATCTGCAGCACTGCTGGCCTACAACCAACCTTAAAGCTGGGGTTGGCGATCTGATTTAGATACACTTTTTGAAATACTGGTTAAAATGGTCTTTATGACCCGATGGTAATCAACTCATAATATGTTCTTAAAACAGAGCGAAAAATATCCGCTATCTACAGCAGGAGTAAAACAGGGAAAACACCAACCAATAATCTTGCCAGGATACCTTTCTTTACACCAATCAAATCCCGTCGCCATTCTGCGTGCCTGCTGCACGTGCATTTTACCGGTGTGCACAGACAGTGCATGTAGCATGTAGCGTGTAGGGAACAGACTCCGCTGGAGAATGCTTACCTTTCAAGTTTTCTCTTTGAAAATAAGGGAAGTCCGCTGTGAGCTGTCCCACAACACCAACCAAGCTCCAGTATCCCTCACATTTAAGACAGATGTACAAGAAAAATAAAACAAGCTCTTTATTTTTCTAAGTTTGTTCCGCTGTTGGCTCTAATCTCGCGAGAACTGCCATCCATGCTACTGCAGGTGGCAGTTCTCGCGAGACTTCTTCTTCTTCGGTGGTCCGCATCCATCATTTTGGAGCATTACCGCCCCATTCAGGCTAGAGACGAAGCTCAGTTTGGAGAGGCAGAGGAGTGCTTTTATTATTATATCGTCACACGGGAGATTTACAGGAGAATACTGATACAGGAGGACGGGAGAAAAGAGGAGAAAATACGGAAAATACGGTAGTTTTATGGTCAAAACAGGAGATTTGACAGCTATGTGGAGAATGTCAGAGGAACTACCTAAACCCTGATCAACATCGGCTGTGAGTACTAACTGACTTTACATGTTGGCTTGGTGTTTTCTTCATGCTGACTGAGACATGACTTGGTGTAGTGTGAAACAAACACGTTGTGCTGAGGGTTTGGAGTCCAGAAGACTGCTTCTGGATATAGCGGCTGCGCGCGTGCATGTGAGCGGGGGGTGGGGCTAGGCGGAGCCCTGAGGAGATGCTACTTTCAAATTCATGCTAGTTTTCCAAAATTGCCAACCCCAGCTTTAATGCTGCTTCTCTCCTCACAGGGGAGGAGATGATGACCACTGCTAAGCTAACATACTAAACATTAACATTTACATTATACAGCATAGTTTTAAACATACTAAGTAAAATAAAAATTCCTTTAGAAAAATCAAGGTTTACCAAGAAGCTTCGAACAAGTCATGATCTATCTCAGAGTATTAACTAAAAACCTCTTTGACATTGACTGACTGCCTGGAGAGCCCATGGCTCTGCTGACTTGCCAAAATTTCACATTATTAAGCATTGTATGAGAAGAAGTTTCAAGGTATTAGGGTCTTGCTCATCAAAATAGCCTTACCTCTTTCAGGATAAATGGCCTCAGACTCCTTAAGTTTAACATCTATCAATTAAAATGTAAATGAAGCAGCCAGTGTAAAGTGCCCACTGCTGAGGATAAAATGATGGCTCACCACATCCATCTTTCAATCCTGAGAGTGTCAAAATTTCATGCAGGTTGTTTTCCAAATAGCCGGAAGAGTTTGCCCTATTTAATCCACAATATCAATATGGAGACAAAAAGAATGATCTGTCTCCCAGAAGACACTGATTTTTGATTGATACCAGGAACACTTAAAAGTAAGTGCATGTTGTCCGAAGACAGATGTTAAAAAGAAAAAAAAACTCTGAAATGATTGAGTGCAGTGAGAGGGTTGTTTAATGGTGTGTTGCAAATGGCTGGGCATTCATGCAATTCTTTTTCCCCATTTTTCAGACTAATTGGCAGCCTATATCTTAAGTATTTTGGTAGGTGCGATAGACAAAAGGTGTACCATTAAAGGAGAAATAAAATAGAGCTTGTGCCATCCTCCCTATACAAAGGATAAGGAAAATAATGTGCTTAGTTGGGGAAAATAAGAGACTATGAAACATCTAAAGAGCCTTTTGCAGGGGTCATCACCTGGAAAACACATTTTTGTTGGTGCTTACATGTATATTGTAGCTGTACCTCTGTTGAAACTTGCCTGTAAATGATAAGGCCCCATTTTGAGTTTGGTGTGTTTAAGCCACTTGGCGGTATGTTTCAATACACAAGATTTCATGCAGCATCCTCAGCCGACGTAGGAGGCTCTTTGCATAACTATCCGCCCAACTATCGATGATATGAAAACTGGCTACCTGAAAACCACACCTTCCACTTCCTAATTGGCCTGTGAGCCACATAGCGCATGATGACTCAATGACAGCAGCTAAACAATTGTTTGGTAGTGGACTGCAAAAAGTAACACAAAAGTCTCTTTTTCATCACAGCCTTGGTGGGTCAAACCATAAGGAATATTTTTAATAGTAATGTTCCCGCCTTGCTGTTTGTTTGCATAAACCACTTCACACCTGTGTGTTTTTCCAGTATCACTATAACCATGGATATACAAATAAGTACATTTGCATCACTTTTTAGTGACATTTTGACATAAGGTAGGATTGGGCCAAAGCCTCATTAGATGTTAGGTTACTGTCTTGGGTAAGAATAACTAATCATAAAGTCGAGGTGAGTAGACACTCGTAATCAAAGTGAAGACAAATTACCACTAAGAGACATCTTGCTGTGCACGGCATGTTTCCTCCATCACCTCAGGATCCTGTATCCTGTTTAGCCTTCGATTCAGGTTCAAACATGAAAAAAGTAAATTCTGTAGGCAGCAGCCTGGTCAGGTTTGTCTGTCGAAATATGAGCCATCAAAGAATGACTGTTGTTTTATTTAGAGTCACCATTTAACAAATGACTATAGTTTTGATCTGTGAGGGGAAACCACAGAATCGGGAGAAAACCCACATAGGCACAACACGACCATGCACACTCGCACAGAAAGACCCAGTTTGGCACATGAAGTCCGACCAGCAATCTATTTGCTGTGAGGCATTTGCACCAACCTGCTATGCCACCATGATGCCCTCACTAGTCTAGTTAAATAACCAAAATGTTATTGTGATTGCATTTTAAGTAGTGCAAACTCTCTGCTGTTTTTCCACATATGCACTCACACTAAAAATAAAGTACTATGCAGTAAGTATAAGACTCCTGAAAATTGTTGGTGCTCTATTGGACACAAGCCACTGTCTTCATAGAAGTGACTCACCTGCTGAGAATAAATGGATTTCAATGTAACTAAACAATAAAACATGTGACACTTCTTTGAGAGATATCTCTGCAGCTGTAGCTGGCTCTGAAAATACTTACCCAGTGTGCAGCTGTCACACTAGAGTACATCTAGCCCTGACCTTTATCTAAAGTATAAAGAAGCTATATTTAATAAAAGCTTTCTTTCTTTAATTAAATATTTTCATGCCTTTGTCTCCCTAGGCAAATCCAAGCACTTTTCTGCAGCTCTCTAACTCTGAGCTGAGCCAATAAAATGGCATCATTCATTAGTCCTTTCTTGTTTTATTGGCCAGAGCAAAAATGAACGTGCTACACACACTTTTACTTACTTGGATTTAACAAGAGGAAGATTTATGGACAAGTTCATGTTTAATTTAGTTAAGCAAGTGTAGTTTTACGACTTAAGATCAGCATGAAAGCGAAGGAAGTACTTAATTCTGAGATATCTTAAATTGTAGCCTCCATTTTGCTAATCAACTCCCCATTAAAATGTTTGACAACGGCATCACACAAGCTTTAAAGCTGTCACTTTAACGAAGAGTGAATCACACACGCAGTCTGTTACCTTGTCCACTGCTTTTATACAGTCTTTTTCCAGAGCTTAATGCCTTTTCCTTTGTCCCTGTCTCTGTAGGTGTTGCATCTGCACAGTTCAGGTCAGTATCTGACTGTGAGTAGAAAAGGAGCCATGGGGCTGCGTGATGGAGAGAATATGTCCCTTTTGCACACACATCAGCTGCAGAGCACCACAGTGGCCCCCAAAGACCTCTGGGTCACCGACATGGTATTTCTTCACAACCTAAACAAGGTGACTTTTTCTTTTATCAGTATCTAACAAAGAATGATCAGTTAGCTGAAGTGACAACTTGCTGTCTTATGATTTCTGGTGCTCTAGTTTTAAAGTTGTTTTTCTTTTATCATTTTGGTTTGTGGTGTTACAAGTAGCCAAGTAGTTGAGACAAGATATGCCTGTTAACTGATTTCATTAACACACATTTTATCTTAAAGATTTGATGATTAAACGGCAGCTCAGTTTTTTTCTATCCGCCAATATATCTAGGTCTCTGTTGATCTTTTTGTTCAAACAGAACTCTGTTTTCTCTCTTTGTCTCATTCTCAGATTGCAGTGTCCTTCACCAGTAAAGAAGTGTGTTTTTATGACATATTGGCTAAAGAGGACTTCAGCTGCAAGTACAAACTCCAGGTAGAACCTCAGCCTGTTTGACCCAATAAGACAAAATATTTATCTTCAGATTTTTTTAATACAGCCTTATAATAACGGCAGAATGGAAAACAATTATTTGTGTCTAGTGATATTACTTTAGCTAAGTCGCTTTTTGTGTACTTGTCAATCAATCAATCTTTGTTTTTACTTGTACCTTCTAAGTAGTGTTCAAAATCAACATTTTTACTTTTAACTGATTCCTGTGTGAAGCTGTGCACTGCGCTACATTTTAAACAGAGATTGATTCCTAAAAAAATGGATCATGCACAGTTCTCCAACAGCTTGTAATGTCATGTTACCAAAATCTGAACTGGCTGTGATTTTTGGACAAATTGTCGTACATATGGCATAATGTGTGATAGTAAAAACAAATATATGTTTTCTCTCATATCTTTGAAAATGAATTCAATTTTAGGGCAGATTTAGAAAAAGTATTTTCTCACACATTTTAAAATAAGTGCTTTTTCTTTTTTGCTTTTATTTGAGAAGATATACAAAGTGTTACATTTTCTTTTTGAGAAAAATCCAAGTAACTTTACTTTAATTGAGTGGAAAATGTGTACTTTATCCACCTGGACAGGGTTTTAAAAGAGGAGCAGTTTCTAGCCCTTTCTCTTTTATTGTCGTGCTCATGCTCATGCAGGGCCAAATTGGGACCCTAAGCAGAATTTGATTTTGAGAAAGACTGATCAGCCTATCCAAAACAGGCATTATATCAGGCTGATCCATCTGCATGGCAAGGCTAATGGTATATATATAATTGGTTCATAACAAGGGGAGTAATGATTCTTCATGCTGGTGGTGGTTGCAAATATACATATAACGAGACTTATTTTAACAGAAACCTGTGCATGCAGTTAAACAGCAAACATGTTAAACTCATTAACAAAAGTAATGTTTTTTAAAAGTTTTTTTAGAGCTTGTTTTCTGTCTTTGTCTTTTTAAATTGTGACATGTAGTAAATGAAGTAGGTCATTGTTCAAAAGCAGCCTAAAAGATGGAAGAATGGGAGTGAGCTATAATCTCAACTAGAAAAACTGTGCTGTGTGTGCCTGTATCTGTTCATACACATTTTTTTCTGCTACAAACTTTGTCTGAGCAGCAAAATGCTTTACTTGCTAAGTGTGATGGGAAAAGAGCTACCTGTGACACATTCTGGTCAACTTGCTTGCTAGCTTTAAAATAAAGAAACAACATAGCAGTTCAAGAGGTTAATACAAGGGGAGTTGGTGACGCAGTCTAAAGGTGTGTTTAGTCGGTAATCAGAGGGCTACAGGTTGTCACATAGTGATTTGTCCTTGGGCAAGACACTTAACCCCATGTTGCTCTCTGTGCTGTGTAAGTGGGCATGAAAGGGCGTGAATGTGTTTTTTTTTTTTTTTTAAATTTTCTTTTTATTGGAAAAGCAAAACATTGCATTACATTTTAAGATTAATAAACTGTCCTTGAATCACTTGGTGTTCATTGTCCATTCCAAGAAGGATTTTGTTTTGCCAAAAGATTAGGACAGCTTTCACTCACTTTAGAAAGTCTTTCAGAGTATGCTTTCCTGTTATTTATGATTTTAAACAGTGAAGTCCAAACACAGAACCTAGGAGAGAAGAGAGATGTTCCTTGGAGGGTCCAGGGATCATACATCAAAGTAGTGCATTCTCATGTTAACAAAAAAAAAAAAATAATAATAAAATACACCAAATACATGATCCAGGCATATTATCAAATACAGATACTTCAACTAAAATCAGATCTTAAAGGTTTTACGTACTCAGCCCACTTCGACCAGATTCTGTAAAATCTATCCTTTTGTAATTTAAGGGAGAAGGACAATTTTTCCATTATGTAGATTTGGTGTACAATTTCAATCCACTCCTCAATGGTGGGTGGTTCCACCTTTAACCATTTTCTAGTAACAGCTTTTTTACTCGCGACCAAAAGTATCAAAAGTAGTTTCTTATCGTTACCACTCCAATTTTCAAAAAATATATCACCAAAGTACATACTTTCAAAGGTAAATGGAATGTTCACACCAAATATAAACATAATGTGCTTGTGAATCTCCTCCCAATATGTCTTAATTGCTCGGCACTTCCAGAAAATGTGAAAATGATTAGCCCCGTTGGTCCCGCAGAGTCTCCAACATGCATCGTCAGTGCCCATGTGTCGCTTTTGAATGGGTGTAACAAAAAATCTGATAATGTTCTTCCAACTAAATTCGCGCCATGTATTTGATCCTGTAGAAGCCCACTGTAATTGACAAATTTCTTCCCAGCTCTCTCTAGAAAGGACTATATTCCCCTCTCTTTCCCACCTTTTCCTAATGTAATCTGTATTTTCTGGTTTTGACAGCTGAATGCCATTATATAACCTAGATATAATTTTGATGCATGTTTGAGACTTAAGCAGAGACAAGAAGGCTTGCAGGAATCCAGACTCAATATCTCTTAACACACCTTTCAGTTTTTCATTAAAGTAATGTCTGACCTGCAAGAACCTAAAAAAATCTTCTTTGCCCAACCCATGTTTTCTTTGTAAATCCTCAAATCTCTGGAACTCCCCCTTGTGGAGAAATGAATAATAGCTAGTCAAGCCTTTGGAAACCCAAGATTTAAATCTGTCATCATTTTTATTTGGGGCAAACTCGGAATCGTATGCACACCACCTCATAATTTTGACCGAATCACCCAAACCACAAATTTTGATTATCTCTTGCCAAGATTTTACCATGGTATCTATCATGGGGTCATCCAAGACCATCAGCTGCTCTTGTAATTTACTGTCTACTAGCAGGGCTATTGTTGGAATTCCTTTAACCGACGTTCCTTCTATGTCCTTCCATCCTGAATTATATAAAGAAGAGTTTAAACAAACTAATGGCCTCAGCTGAGCCGCATGATAGTATGCTCTTAGACAGGGAAGGCCCATTCCTCCCTTTTCTTTGTTCAATTGTAATGTTTTGTATTTAACCCTACCCTTTTTGCCCTGCCATATGTATCTTGAAAATAATCTATCCCAATCTAAAAACTGTTTCTGTGGAATTTTAACCGGTAGACATTGAAAAAGATAGAGCATTCGAGGAAGAACAACCATCTTAATTGATTCAATTCTGGAGTTCAGACTCATAAAGGGGATAACGTTCCACCTCTGCACATCTGCCTTTATCTTTGAATCCAAAGGACCGTAGTTAATGTCGAACAGTTTTGAAAGATTCTTGGGCAGGAAAATTCCAAGATTTGTTAACATTAACTTTGTATCCCGACAGTTCACCATATTTCTGTAGCATTAACATTAGTTTTGGAAGTGTATGTGAGGGCCTTGTTAAGCTTATTAATAAATCATCGGCAAATAAAGCCAATTTTTGCTCCCCAGACACCATCATTATCCCCTCTATTTCATTATTCTGCCTTATCCACTGACTCAACGGTTCGATAAATAAAGCAAAGAGGAGCGGCGATATACAACATCCCTGTCTCGTTCCCCTTTCCAGAGTAAATGAGTTAGTTAAGTCTCCATTAATCCTAACTCTAGCAGTTGGTTTATCATACAGTGCTGCAATTGTCTCAATTATATTTTTATGAAAGCCAAATTTATGTAATACTTTAAATAAAAAAGACCATCTCACTGAGTCAAACGCTTTTTCTGCGTCTAAACTTACTATCACTGACTCCAGTTTTTGCTGATTAATTTGCTTCATAATATGTAGTATTTTCCTGACATTATCCTGAGTCTGTCTTTGTCGGATGAAACCTGTTTGGTCCTTGTGTATTATTTCTGGAAGGATTAATTCTAGTCGTTTTGATAATATAGAGGTGAACAACTTGTAATCGATATTTAATACACTAACTGGACGGTAGTTCCCACATTCCAACTTTTCCTTCCCTTCCTTCGGGATAACCGAAATTATTGCATCTCTCCATGACGGGATTATTTTTCTCTCTTCTAACACGTAGTTAAAGACTCTTAAAAGTGACGGAACCAGTTGATCTTTCATAATTTTATACCACTCTGGGGTGTATCCATCAGTCCCGGGGGACTTTCCACCTTTAAGTCTCCCAATTGCAGATTGTATTTCCTCTTTTGTTATTTTAGAAATAAGTCTATTGTTTTGCTCATTCGTGACCTTTGGCAATTTTAACTGTGACAGCAGAGATTCGCTCTGATTATCTATATCCGTTTGTGATTGTGAATATAGGACCTTGTAATAATTCTGAAAACATTGCTGATTTTTTTCTAAGCTAGTTTCTACCTTATTTGTCAAAGAATTTCTTATTTTATGTATTGTTCTCTCCGTCTGCTGTTTCCTTAATTTATATGATAGAAGCTTCATTGATCTCCCACCAGATTCATAAAATTGTTGCTTTATAAAAAGAAGTTTCTTCTGTATTTCATGTGTGTTTATTTCATCTATTTCTTTCTTTAATTCATTAATGCTGGATTTGGTCTCATTATTTTGATTTTCTGAGTGTTCTTTCTGAAGTTTTTTCAGTTTATCCTCTAGTTCTCTAAGTTTCTGATACCTGTTTTTCTTTTCGTATGAGGAAATAGATATTATTTTGCCTCTGATGACAGCCTTTAATGCGTCCCAGAGAACCGCCGGCGACACCTCTTCATTATCATTGAGTTCCAGATATGTTTTAATTTCAAATTTCAATTTTTCTTTAATGGCATGGTTATTTAAAATATTTGAGTTTAGCCGCCAAAGAGTAGATTTCTCCCTATTGTTTAGGTGCACTGACAAATAAATTGGACTATGATCTGATATAGTACTTGGCCCTATTACACATTCATTTAGTCTATGGAGATCTTTTTTGAATGTGAAAAAATAGTCTATACGAGAATACACCTTGTGGACTGATGAATAGTGTGTGTAATCACGACCCATTGGATTAAATTCTCTCCACACATCTACAATTCCCAACTCCTTTATCAAGGTATTAAATTTTTTGCGAATGTTTTTTGAATCTGATTTTCCATTTGAGGAGTCCATCTTTGGGTTTAGTCGAATGTTAAAGTCGCCTCCACATATCAAAACCCCCTGACTATTTGTTGTTATTATGTCAATTAGGTGTTTATAACAAGACCAGTCACTCCCAGGAGGAACATATACATTAAACAGACTACAGATAACGTCATCTATTCTACAAGTAACCATAATAAACCTTCCTTCTTTATCTTTGTACTCAGATATATATTCATAATTTATCGCACTGGAAATTAGAATCGCCACTCCTCTTCGCCTCCCCGACACGTGAGATGAAAAATAAACATATTTATATCCCATTTTATTTAGTTTTGCATGTTCACCATCACTAAGGTGGGTTTCCTGTAAAAAAGCAATCTGGATTTTATCCTTCTTTAATTTTGACAGAATTTTCCCTCTCTTAATCGGGTTGAGTACTCCATTTATATTAAACGTTGACACTTTAAGAGATCTGTTTTGCATCTAAGTAATGCCTCCCTCTGTCTGATACATGATCCTGGCAGGCTCTCTCCTCCCCCCAACAACCAATGGAACAAAATAATGAACAAATAACACAAACACAGTCATTAACAACATAATGTGGTGACTCCCTATGTAGGGGTCTGTTAACCCGACCCTGTTGAGCCTTTCTAGCAGGCTATAGGGGTAAACGTCCTCTCCTAGTGAAAGGGCCCCGTGTGGCGTTGGCCGCACTGCGAAAGAGCCAAGACCCAGATGAACCTTTATGTAGTCCGGTAGACATCTACCAACTAATAACATGGAGTTGTGGCCCTTCTGAACAATTGTATTTAAACTCACCCGTCCTCAAGTGAGCCAGCCTAAACTCCCAAAGAAGGAAAGAAAATACATTCCAATCAAAAAGACATTACGAAGGATACTTTGTCCCTCAGTTCGCCGTGGGTGCTGGAGAAGGTCTCCTGAAGGCTCGAAGCTTTTCCCTGTAGCTCTGATCGCGTCTGGAGCCGTGTGCCGTCGTTCTCTCCCTCCTTCCCGCTCTCCTCCAGGTCAGATGCTGCACCTGCTCCATCAATGTCTCCGGGGGGCGGATGATCTTCACACTGTAGCCTCTGTTAGACAGATCCAGGGTGGCCTCCTCCACCGTGTCATAAGTTTTAGTCCCATCTTTGTATCTCACTCTGAGTTTGGCAGGGAAGAGGGTCTGGAACTGGATCCCATTTTCTTTCAAAGTTTTGCGGACCTCCGCGTATTCTCGTCGTTTTTTAAGGATGAGAGGCGGGTAGTCGTGGTCCAGATTGATTTGTTTCTCGTGCCAAGTGAACCCTTTCCTCTGCCATGACCGTCGTAGAATTGTCTCTTTCACTCTGAAGCTCAAGAACTTCACAATGATGGAGCGCGGTGGTGCGTCCCCCGGGGGCTGCGGCCCGAGTGAGCGGTGCGCTCGCTCTATCTGTAAATCCGGCGTGTCGTCGGCTAACTCCAGGCCCTCGCGGAGCAAACTTTCCACAAACATGGCCATCGATGTTAACTCCCTCTCAGACCCCTCTGGCACTCCGTAAATCCTTATATTTTCGCGCCTGGAGCGACTTTCCAGGTCCATTAATTTGTCCTCTAGTTTCACATGTAGCTTTAGCATCTCGGTTATAACTTCCTCTGTATTTTGTATTCTTTCCTCTGTTTTCTCGATCCTTCCTTCCGCTTCGTCCAATCTATTGTTCGCCCTCACCATTTCTTCCTTGATCTTCTCTAGCTGCTCTTTATTTTCTTGGCGAAACCCTCTCAGCTCTTGCAGGACTTGTTCCAAGTTAGCCATGCTCCTTGTTTGCTAACCGTGGCTAGTTTGGTAGCTAGTTATTCTCGTCCTTCTGTCCTTTCCTTTCGTAGCCTCGTACTTACGTGTTTGTGGCTTATTTCTTGGTAGATATTATATCCCCCTTTCTTTTATACTGCAGTTTGATTTGGTTCTTCACAGTCTTTATGGGGGTAGCTCTAAATTACTCTGGTTCAGGTGGGAGCACTCTCACTATGCAGCCATCTTGACGATGTTCCGACAGGAAGGTCCGTGAATGTGTTTTTTGATACTGGTGGACAACTGACATAGAAACGCCAACCATCAGTTAGCGAATATGAGAATGAATGGGTGTGAATGGGTAGGTGTGACCTCCAGTATAAAGCTACATTGTGTAGTCAGAGACAAGAAAAACACTATATAAGCTTAAGTCCAAATAGAACCAGTAGAAATTTGGACTGGTCATAGACTGTCAATTCTTAAATGCATCTTTTTTTTTAATATTTGGGTAATATGGTTGTCAATACTGCTTATGGATGTATTTTATGTAATAGTTGAAAGTAATGAAAACAGCATGTTGCATTGTTCGTATGTCTCTTTCAGGGTTTGAAATTCACACCCTGGTGTCTTGACTATTGGATGGATCCTTCAGAGCCAGATCATGCTGTACTCACCATAGGAGACATTGGAGGACAGGTAATACATGGGAACAGAAAGCAAAGTAGTTATTGAAATAGTGAACAGGGGCAGGAAGAAGGCAGACTGTTTTTGGGAATACTTGTCTGCTTCACTTCTACAAGGTCATTAGTCCTTTTTACACATTAGTGCATGCGTCAATTTGTATGTGTTGTTCCAGGTCTCTGGTATAAGCTTTACCTCGGCTCAGAGCTCTTTATTTGAGAGTCTTGGTCTGAGGACTGACTCTGATTCAGCAGATATCATCCTGTGGGACGAGCTGGTCGAAGGAAAACATCACATGTGTTACACTGTGGCACACCAAGCACACACACCTGCCTGGGTTAGGAAAGGTAAGAAATACTTGCACAGAAGTTTGATCATCTTTTCCTGTGCCTCAGCTCTCTAATTGAAACTGGACTTTTTTTTTTAGCTAATTATGAAACAGACTTAAATCAACACTGATGCCTCTTCATCACCTACAAAAGCAATCAAGACTGACAATCTTAAAGTTTATACCTAATACCCTGGAGATTTGTGCAAGAATGGTGCAAGTGAAGTTGGTTCAAGCAGCTAGTGATGCAATGTAGAAGAGGGAGAAGTCCCTTTTCATATTGTTAACAAAAGTAATCTGTCACCTGGAGGAGACATGTTAAACCCACCAAAGGGCATTTGAAAATCCCCAAAAATGTAGTGTAGGCTCTGTGCTGCAACTATTAACTTTAAATTAAGACATTATTGGGACAGAATAATTTGGGCTTTTATACTTAGCTGCCTATTCGAATGTAAAATTCTATAACATTAAAAGTATCATAACATAAGGATTAGCAAAAAATTCTCAAATTATTTAAAGTGCAACGTAATTGTTTTCCTCTTTGTATAACTTAAGCTCTATATTTACTTTCTTCTCTTTGCTCATCAGGAGCTAAACTTTGTTACCAATCTTTAATGCCCATCTTGAATCATAATGTTTTTTTCTAAATTCTTATATATATATACAGTTGCAGGAAAAAGTATGTGAACCCTTTGGGATTACTTTGATTTCTGCTGAAATTGGTCATACAGTATGTTCTGATCTTCATCTAAGTCACATCACAAGACAAACACAGTCTGCTTAAACTAATACCACGCAAAAAATTATAAGTTTTCATGTTTTTATTGAGTACAACATGTAAACAGTCACAGTGCAGGGTGGAAAAAGTATGTGAACCTTTGGATTTAATAACTGGTTGACCCTCCATTGTTAATAGACTTCTATGCTTTGGGTTGTTGTCCTGTTGCATCACCCATCCTCTGTTGAGCTTCAGTTGGTTGACAGAAGGTCTTAAGTTTTTCTGCAAAATGTCTTGATAAACTTGAGAATGTATTTTTTCGTCAATGACAGCAATCCGTCCTGGCCCTTATGCTGCGTTCACACCGCAAGCAACCCAGCTACCAAAATCGCGTCGCCCACTGACATAGCGTCGCGCGTCCATGAATACCTAATTTTGGTCATCGGCCGTCGCTCGGTGACGTCAAGTCTGTTTGAGTTTCACCGTGATCATATCATATATCAAATAATAGGATGTATAAGCAGACATTATTCCAGGGATATCCTTTTCATTCACTGATCAAACACAAAACACTGCAGCTGATGCCCTGCAGCAGCATTATCTGTGAGTTTACTGCAGTCCGTCTAGGCGGAACTAATGTCCTCACTGACATTAGTTCCGCCTAGACGGAACTCATCCGCCCTGTAGTCCGGATGAATAACTGTTTGTCTAGGGCACAGACATATGATATATGAAATGTAAATATTGAATGATGTGTAAATATGAAAAAATGATGAAATATAAATATTGAATGTGTAAATATGAAAAATGATATATATGAAATGTAAATATAGAACGATGTGTAAATATGAAAAATGATATATGAGATTGTAAATATTAAATCACATGTACATATGTGAAATATGATATATGAAATATAAAAATGAAAGTATCTGTAAATATGTTAAGTATGTAAGTATTTGATAAAATGTTCCTACGCCTCATGCAGTTCTGATATCTGATCCGCCCGACCTCTTTCATTTCTCTCAAGTATTGCTATATTATTGAACAAAATAGGTGCCACTCCAGCGCCGATTAGCAACCCAAAGAACTTACATGAGTATTTTACGTCGATAACTATAAATCGGTGTCTAAAATGATGCTTGACATCCACGTAAATGCAAACGTTCGTGTTTTTTTTATCAGAAAACACATCGCTTTCACGATGACATTTTTTGACTGACACGGCTGACTCGACCGTCACAATATGACGGCCGCGTTGACGTTTGTTCCGGCCAGTCGGTGAGGCGTCTATGGCACAGGGTACCGTCACACGTACACACACCGCTGATTGACTGATGCTGCACAGCCACACACGACATCGCCTGAATAGATCAACTTTTTTTTTTAACCTTGCGATCGTCAAGTGATCGTCTTGTACGTGGCCGTCACATCGCGGGTGGGTTAGCCCCGCCCCATCGAGGCTGTACATTGACTTTGAATGGAGAGTGATCGCTGAGGTAGCACAAGTAGCGTCCGGTGTGAACGCACCATTAGGCAGCAAAGCAGCCCCACCATATTTCGCAGTAGGGATGAGGTCTTGATGTTGGTGTGCTGTGCCTTTTTTCTCCACACATAGCGTTGTGTGTTCCTTCCAAACAACTCAATTTTAGTTTCATCTAGCCACAGAATATTTTGCCAGTAGTGCTGTGGAACATCCAGGTGCTCTTTTGCAAACTTCAAACGTGCAGCAATATTTTTTTTGGACAGCAATGGCTTTCTTGGTGGTGTCCTCCTATTGAGTCCATTCTTTTTTTTTTTTTTTTTTTTTAAGTTATTTTTTCTGGCTTTTGTGGCCTTTATTGATAGGACAGCTGGAGAATGACAGGAAAGCGGGTGAAGAGAGGGGGGAAGACATGCAGCAAAGGGCTGTGGCCGGGATTCGAACCTACTGCCGCTGCTGGGGTTTTGGAAGTCCCCGTACATGGGCGGACGCTCTACCAACTGAGCTAATGTCCGCCCGCATTAAGTCCATTCTTGTGTGATGTTTTATGTATTGTACATTTGTCAACAATAATGTTAGCATGTGCCAGGGATTTCTGTAAATCAACAGCTGAAGCTCTAGGATGCTTCTTCACCTCATTAAGCATTCTGTGCTGTGCTCTTACAGTCATCTTTACAGGATGACCATACCTTGGCAGAGAATCAACAGTGCTTGCCCAGTGACACATGGACATCAGGGCTTTAAGAGATACTTTTGTAACCCTTCCCAGCTTCATGCAAGTCAACAATTGTTGATCGTAGATCTTCTGAGAGCTTTTCTATGCGAGGCATGGTTCACATCAGGCAATACCTCTTGAGAACAGCAAACTCAAAACTGGTGTGTTTTTTTTTATAGGGCAGGGCAGCTTTAACCTACACACCCTATCTGATCACATTGACTGGACCCCAGGTTGGCTGACTCCTGGCTCCAATTAGCTCTTGGAGAAGTAATTAGCCTAGGGGTTCACATACTTTTTCCACCCTGCACTGTGACTGTTTACATGTTGTACTCAATAAAAACATGAAAACTTATAATTTTTTGTGCGGTATTAGTTTAGCAGACTGTGTTTGTCTTGTGATGTGACTTAGATGAAGATCAGAACATATTTTATGACCAATTTCAGCAGAAATCCAAGTAATCCCAAAGGGTTCACATACTTTTTCCTGCAACTGTATAGGCAGAGACAAAGGAACTAAATTTATGATCGCGACAAACTTGTGGACATCCAATATCATTAATCTGTCCTGATCACATTTGTCTCTGCTGAATATGGATTCAATCAATCAATCTTTGTTTCTATAGTGCTATATTTCTCTCTGTTGAATATGAATTTATTAAAGGTATGTGACATCTCATTTTCAAGAGGGACCTCATGTCTATAGGATTGTAAAGATAGTTACTGTGGATGTATAATCAGTACAACCATGGATGGGGAGTACATTCTGATATCATTTTTATTAATATTAACATCTTTAATGAATATTTATCAGGGGACTAATGTTGATTTATATTGCAGAATCTATTTAAACTGCCATTAAAATAGGTTAAACTGGTCTAAAATGAATTAAATTCATCTGTTATTGTTTGTAAGTGTTGTGAGGATGCAAAGAGGTCTTAATAACTGTTAATAAGAATAAACATTCATCTACAGGGAGTGCCAAAACCATCAAAAAGGGTCCTCACAGAATTATCAGTAGGCAATTGCCCTCCCTGGCTTAAGGGAATTTCATGCTGGCTGATTGGACCCCAAACTCGACAATTAGAATGTTTTTTGGGGGGTTGGACAGAATGCAGGCCAGAGAATCAATGTCTCAGAGAACAAAGAACAAACTGTGGGTGTCAGGGATACCTGACACACACTTTCACCTTGACAGCCAGCTGTGCCTGCTGCTTTCTCTCCTTTTCACTTTAATAATGGCTAACGCAACACCATGGAAATGCTAGGGCGTGTCTTTGCCGCTTCTGCATACACACAGACACACATGAACTGAGTCCTCCTGAGTCATCCACTTTATAGTCTTGCATAGCCAGACTTTTGACTATTGGCATAAAGTCCCAAGCTCAGGGTCTGGCCCCTCGAGACTACCCACTTGAGCTCAGTCTGGGTAACAAAGAGGTCGCTTAGTTGTATCCCGATTGCATCATTGGCACAGAGTCTCTCTGAAGACTCATTGGTCTGTTTGATAATGATTCAGCGGAGGCAGCACTCTGAGACTTGCTTGGCTGTGAGAGGAAATCCTGATAAAAGGGGAAAACAAGAATAAAGTGCTTATAAATAAGCACAACAAATGGGGAAACAAAGGGAATACAAAAAAGGGGAAACAGACAAGACAATGCCAGAATGTTAAAAAAGCGCTGGTTAATTGAAATTTTACATGCTATGTGCACGTGCATGTGAAACAACAAAAAGGCAGTGCTGTGTATGCGTGTGTGGTGTTTGTGTTGAAAAGGAAAAGAGGAAAGTGTGCGACTGTGTGTTGGCACTCCTCTGGGGTGCTGGTGCTGTTCTTTTGAAGTTGCCCACCCTGCAGTATGAGTGGGCTGTGTACCATTAGACATGGCTGGTTATTCAGACCTCCAAACCTTCAGGCTCACAAGCCACCAGAGAGAGAGAGAGAGAGGAAGAGAGGAGGGGTGATGAGGATAGAGACAGAAAGGGTAGTTTGAAACAGGAAGGGAAATTGAGGGTAAATGAGGAGGAAATTGGGACGGACATAGACCTGTAAGTCAGGAACTGGAGTGTAGGAAGTGTATGCAAGCAGAAAGAAAAGAATTAACATAAAATAAAAAAGGACATTGGGAATGAACATCAGTGTGGAGATTTGGTTTCGCAAAATGTTCTGTAGTATTTCAGAGCAACAGGCATTAAAACTGATGAGAGATTTGCACGATTTCTTATTTGAACAAAAGCAAAAGGATAGAACACTCAGTCCCATTTTTAATTTTTACCCTTACCCTCCACCTACCCCTGTATTTCATTGTTCCTTCACCCCTAAGTACAGAGGTATAAGTGGGAGTGGCAAAATCTTTCATTTTGAAATTAAGCTATGATCCCTGACTCTAAAGGGGCTTTCAGATTGAACGTGACTTGGGCGACTAAGATCGCGTCACCTGACCATAAATTAGCTAGTTTTGTTACTGCTGTGTCACTCTGTGTCATCACACCTGCTCAAGTTTCTCCGCAATCATATCTTAAATTTGTATGTATTAGCAGCCATTATTCCAATTGTATCCTTTTCACTCATCCACCAAACGTAAAACACTGCAGCCAAACAGATAAGGAAGGACAGGACATTAGAGAACCAACATTTCTGTTGTATAAGGAGGATTAATGTACTCACTGACTAAAGTTCCCACCTGGAACAGGGATTGTCACTCTGTGATCCTAAACAGAAACGGTTGTTGTGGGTGTCATAATTCACCCACACAACAGTAATTGGCTGTTATGGCACAGCCACACCCAATGTCGCCTGAACAGTTCAAATTTTTTTACTTTGTTGACTGAACGACCCAACCTGGTGGCACTTACAAAGCGACCCTGTATCGTGACAAGGTCTCCCAGATTGTGTCCATTGCACTGTGGGAGGGCTAGTCACACCTGATAGCGGCTGATCGTGGCTGTCCATTGACTTTTCATGGCGAGTGGTTGCCCAGGTTGCCCAAGTCACGTCTGGTGTGAATGCATCTTTATACAACATTAAAGATAAACAATTATGCAACACTCTGACTTGTTAAAAGTCCTGCTTCATTGCTGAGCTCCATCTGCCAACATACGGCCTGCACAAATATCTAAAATGGGGAAAAAATTGAACTTTTCTTTCAGACCATCATATGCCTCCGCATTTGCCTGAAGTGCAGCTGGATCTGCCTGATTTATTGTCTGTAATCAGACAGACCTGTCTTACCGAGCTTCAGTCTATAACGAGTGTGCCCTGCCGGAAGCAGCTCAGCCCAGTCAGTGTCCTATAAAGCAGGAAAAGATAGGAGCTACAGGCATGATGACTGCAGAAAGGGACTGCTTGTTCAGAGATTGGCTTAGATGCAAACAGTTTCAGTAGCAGTTTTATCAGACCTGGAACACATTTCTTAATTCAGTTTAAAACAAATCAGTACTCTGAAGCATTTCTCAGTTGGAAAGATTGATCAACTCTTCTGACATTATTTGGCAATAGTTTGTTCCATGAAGTGGCTCATACAGCACAGCGGTGGTACCATCAAATACATTAATTGATAAGCCGTAATGAATGTGACTCAAAAAACAATTATCCAATCACATGAAGGATAGGCTTGTAAAAGATTCTACACATTCCCAAACACTTTGTATGGACTTTTACCCGATGAACAATTTAAATACATTAAACGGTCCCTGTGGTGTGTAAGGTTACTTTCACATGGGGATATAATATAATGTGCAAGACTGCCAGTCAACTATCCAGAAATAAAAATGTGATAGCTACACATATTTCTGAGCTGCCTGCCATGACATCAGCATACCTTGAAAAACTGACCCTAATAATTAATTTGAAATATGAATATTTCAAATCAGATAAATTGGAAATTGTCAGACACTTCTCACATCATATGCTATTATCAGGAGGGTAGCCATACTGCGAACAATTCACAAAGCACTCTAGGACATTTCCCATAACACTCAGTTTGGATTGTGCCTCCTGACAATGTGTTTTTGGAGGGCAATGTACCTCTAGCACCTTACCCTACAGCTGCTTTCCTTGAGGATCCTACCATTGGTAGTAGCAGATGCTCTCTCTATGTGTGCATCACAAATACTTTGATTTATGACTTGTGTATGCGGGGGAGGGGGGGCATTTATCAACGATGAGTCCTGCTGTCTAAAAATCCACTGATCTTTTAATTCAGTGAATGGAGAAAAGATGTGCTCCAACAATCAGATGTAATTATTTGTCCCAGCTCTGATGTTGATCTTTGACCTACGACTGTCACATGCTATCTCATATCCCACACTTATTTGTGCAGTGAATGGAAGCTAAGCTGCCTCTAATGGAGACGTGTGGCATCCAATTTAGCTGTTCTCAATCAATCTGTTAATTGAGATAGATTGCAATGCAACATGCATTACTTTTGCTGTAATACCAGCAAGCAAATCAAAACACCCTAATTCTCTGCTGAGTGCCTGTGGATTCATTGGTTTACTTTACAGCAGGGACGCAGTCAGAGCACATTAGGAAAAACAGATTCACAAAGTGGATGTCCTTCAGTGCTCTGGTAGTGAAAGCATGTTGGCTGCTCTAGGAGGATAGATTTGATTTGAAGAAATGAAATAAAATGTGCAGTGTGTCATCATCAAAATATGTTGCAACATTGTTTTACTTGGCATTTTGTAGGAAATAAATCTAATTTGTCTCCTCTGCTGGAAGCCTTTGATGCTTCAGTGCTCCACTTTGGGTAATGACCTTTACTTAGGATCACTTTCTGTTTTTTACTCCCCACAGAAAGAATTCATACAGGGAGGATTTGGTCGTAACTGCTTGGAAAAACTAGCTTCATTGTCCTCTGTTATATCCAGACTGCCCCCTCATAATGTATATTGTCTCATTGCAGTGCACTTTAAATGACAGAGCAAGCATTAAAACAGATTACCATATCCTTGTAAACATATACCCTGGTGTTAGTGGGAGGTATTGAAAGGTGTTGTCAACACTAGTTCTCAGTCAGATGGCTGTTCTCCTAAGTAAATTTTAGCACTTGCCAACTTTTCAAGACTTGACCTTTGCCCTTTTGATTTAAACATTAACGCTACTATTTATGTGTAACTTTTATAAATTGAAAATCCACATAAACATGTTGATTAATGTTATATGTTACCTTTGTTTGGATTCGTAATGCTGCAATTGTAAAACTTGTCGGAAAATTATAATTATAATAGATTTTATTTGAAAGCACCTTTCTGGACACTCAAGGATACTTTGTATAAACAATAATCATGAAAAAGTAATAATCTAATATTCACATTAGCATTGAATTATACAAATCTATAGATTTCTCAGTTAAAAAAAAAAAAGGTTAAATTATTTATGACCAACAAATAAAATTGACATTACCTTGATGTTACCTGAACTTGACTGTTTCGTATACCCTTGATATATATTTCACTACTCAGTCTGGAACACAGCTTATAGGAAGTGTTTGAGAAGGGCAAAACCCTTATAAAGGGCTCAGAAGGTGATTGGTTAAATGTTGTTTGTCTTATTCATTATGAACCAATCAGATGATGTAGCAGAGGGGTGCTGCTGCCACAGAGAGTTTTTTATGTGCTAAGTTGGTACATCCAAATCTTTTCAAGTGATGTGAGGACATCCTTTCCTCTAAGAAAATCTTTGTCATTATTTGCTCATTTTTCAAATAATGAATTGTACCCAGTTTTTATAAAATGTCGGCTTCAGCAGCATCCACATGAATCTTTTCACAAGCTTCCATTTGTCATGGGCTAGCAGTTCCCTCTTGCTGTGGTTGCACCCAGAGCTTCTACCTATTTCTCTTCGAAAGATTGTGATTTGCCCGTGCCTTTTCAAATTGAGCACAAGCATTTCACCTTAGACCTCGGATTCTCCTGATGACAGACCTGACAACTTTCAGATACAGCAGCTCTACAACATGAAACAAATGTTTCAAAATGTACAGACCCATTCCCAAAATGTCAAACTTACAGTCAAGTCTGAGTGCATGTTGTATTGTCAGTGTTCCTTTGGTAAATTCAGTACGTTTTGCAAACTAAAGTCCATCATGGAAATCAAGTCAAAATCCTTATCTCAAAAGACATATGCAGTCATCGTAGTTTTATGAGGATCATCTTGAAAACCAGACACACACTGGACCATCATTTTGACTTGATTTAACAGGGAGGCCCTGTGATAAAAGAGACATAACAGAAAAGAAGAGCAATTTACTTAATTGTGATATTCTGCTGTATCCTTACCCTCCATTATCTAATTGACTTTAATCATGGGAAAGCTTGTTTCTTCCAAGTGTTGCCCTCTAATGTTCTAAAAGTAATGAAGTTAATTGCGGTATCTGTCACAGCTAATTTACTCTCTCTTTCTGACTGTTTGGTTTTCTCTGCAGTATGTTACCTGGGCTGCCTAGAAGCCTTCGTGTCTTGCAGCACCAGGCAGCAGAGCAGCATGGTGATCGGCTGGAGGGAAAAAGACAGCAGAAGTCTAAGAGTCACATCCTTCATTACCAAGAGGGGTGTGTGGGACATGGATCACCATCATGGACTCAATATGATAGGTGGGAACAAGACCTGTCAGCATTATAACAAAGTCTGTAATCAGATCAAGATATAAAATTCCTGGTTACATTTTTCTCTGCAACTTTAAATGTTTGTAACTGACAAGCAGAAAGCAATTTGTATGTTTTGATGCAAAGCATTAATTATTTTCCATTTCCTTTGCTTCCTTTCTTTTTGTTTTCTGATCAGCAAGTCCTTGTTTTTTCAGATAATGTTGTGACATATAAAGTCCCTCCCTGCTGGAGAGAATGGTTAAAAGCTAAGGATTTGATCCAAACAGGAAAGGAAATCCCTTCAGTGTAAGACAGTACAAATTACAGAGTAAACAAAGAAGACTTTGCTGAGCAAATCTTGAGACTTTATATGTCACGTGTATTTGGCAATTGATATAGAGGAAGAAACTATACTGTAACTTTTGAAATGTGTTGATGTTGCCACAAAACCAGTAAATCATTGGAATTCAGCAAACAATTTTTTTAGAATCACTGAGTAACCATGACGACCACAGGCTTACTGGCATGTCTATGGAGGACTTACACAATCTCTCCTACTTTCCCAGCGGTGATCCCCAGTCAGGAGAAGAGCTAAAACATGATTTCCCAAAAGGCAAGCTTCAAGTGAAGTTCTTTCCTCCACTTCTAAAGAAAAAATTGAGTCTATTTCTGATAAAGAACAGGAGTTACTGAGACAGTTTCAGAAGCCACCATTGTTTTCAAACATGCAGTCACTTCCTGTTGTCGTGAAGTTTGCTGCTCCTGCAGCTCTCGCCTCTCTTACCTGATTTAGCCGAGTGAAGTCGTTTGACAGTGAAGATTGACAAGACGGATATGCAGGATTTTAAATTCAGGCAGGTCCGTCTGCTCTGCAAGGCCATGTCACAACAGTTGCAAACGCCACAAAACATCTGCATAAAGGCTCAACATTAAGCATTAAGTTACAACGAAGGTGGAACGCCAGATTTTTCATGTCGTGCCTCAGTCTTGAGTCCACAACAAGCTGATTACCCCCATTCTTTTGACTGTGTGTCCAGTAACAAGGAAGAGATGGGTAGAGCTCATCCTCTGCTAACTGGCATAGCTCAGACACTGGGAATCAATGAGAAGTGTTAGCCTGCTACTGACAACAAAAGAAAGAAAAAGAGAATAAAAGGACGCAATGAAGCAATGACAATGTGGTGTTTAATGTGCAAAGTAAAAGCAACAATAAAGTGCATCTCAAAAGCAATGGCAATGTACTAAATATGACGTAAAATTAATATGCTTTATATGCTTTATAAATATGCTTTTTTAATTATTTGATTTATTTGTCGTTATATTTCTGCTATATTGGCCTTTTCTTTTTTATATTTTTTTGATTAATATTGCTTCATATATATTTTTTATTCTATTGACGAGCACATTTCATCTTATTTTTTTAAGGTCTTTATATTTCTACTTTTATTAGCCTTGTCTTTTCTGGATTTATTTTTTCATTGATACTGCTTTATATAGCCACATTATCTATTTATTTATTTTGTTTATAAGCACAGTTATTCATATTTTTTAAGAAACATTTAATCTTGTCCTGACATTTCAACTTTTATTATCCTTTTATAGATATGTTTATTGATTAATATTGCTCTATGTAGCAACATATTTATTTTTTTTTAATTTTATATATTGATCTTTATATTTCCACTTCTATTTTCTTTATGTTTTATACATTTATTTTATTTTATTTGACACTCTCACTATTAGTGTATATTTTCAGCTTTATAACTCTTACATGAGAACAAGCGGCACACTGCGATGCACACTGGGTGGTGAAAGCAGCTGACCCAAACCATTATTTCTGTTGGTGGTTGCTGTACTCTTGTCCTCTGACAGTGCTATTCCAAGATGGACAAGGTCACCTACTCTTGTGTTAGTGTGTTTGACACTGTATCTTAAAAAATAAGCCTTCAGGAGCAGGGAGCTAATGCTTTTCACCTCTCTCTTTCTATCTTTCCATCAAGTTTGCACATCTTACTGTTAATTCTTATTGATGGACACAAAACTAAAACAAAGTCTCGAATCCAGCATAGTAGCCAATGTTAGTTCACCCTAGACTGTTGTCCATGACTGTATCCCCAGCTGACAGCTCTATTCTACGTCTCTTGGAGAAGAATAAATGGCCATTTACATTCTGATGCTTTCGGTGAACAGATTGGTTGTCACTAATGTAGTTTTGGTCTCTTTCAAAATGCTTGTAGCTACTGCAGGTGTGGACCATCGGGTCTTGCTGTGGAACCCTTATGTGATCTCCAAGCCAGTTTACGCACTTAGTGGGCACACAAGTCCTGTCACAGCTGTCCGTTTCATGCAGACCAAACCACAGCTGCTCAGCCTCTCCAAAGATAAGGTAGGAGTATCCTTGTGTGTAGAAGATCATTTAGTTAAAGCTATGGTCTACGAATTGGAAGCTTTGTACATTTTAATAACACCGTTTATAAGGCTGTTATGGTCCTATGGTCCTATCTACACAGTATAAAGACCAAAAAGAACAAAAAAAATCCATTCAGTATATCCGCTGAAAAGCTGCATACTAGCTGACCAATCAAGCCTAGAAGCCTGCAAGGTTCAATTGGTCCGTGAGTCCATCCAATCCCCTGTCTCCCTCACTATGCAGCGTCATGCGTAGTGCGTCATGGTCACACCTCCTCCCATCTACCTCCGGTGAGCAGCTAGCAGCGTTAGCTACTGAACTATCATGGAGCCGGAAAAGCCTAGCGCCAAAACCGGGAAGCCGCTTCCCTCTCCTTGAGGCCCAGAGCTCTGCCCGCGGGTCGAGGCCTGTTAGCGGGCTAACAGCTAACGAATGGCCTCAGCCGGCCGTCAGACCTTTAGCATCGGCCGTTTTGCCCCTGGTTGATCAGGTAATGGCTTTGTTTACTACAGTGGGAGATGTCTGCTTAATTACTCTGGTTAGTCTGTGCCTGGCCTGGCTAATGACTTGTAGCGGAGCGGGTTAGCCTGTTAGCCGCTAATTGTTAGCACTGGAAGCTGAGCTGTGGAGGACAGGCCGAAAAAGATAAATCCTCCCCCACAATCGGCTCCGCTCTGGCGGCGCCAGACCCGCATTGCCGCCGGTCCAATTGAAATGGCTAACGCTGTGTGTTACAAGGGGGATGTCTGTCGTGTTTGATACTTTCAGTTGAGCTGAGCTGTTTTTGATTGAGTTTGCTGCTGATATATTATGCTAGTCGCTCGTAGCTCATTCCGAGGGGGCTTATATGAGGCGCCACGAGCTGGGGGCAGGATCTTGGAACACGGAGGGGAGAGGTGAGGGAAGAGGGGAGGCTGCGGTTTCAAATCGTAGACCACAGCTTTAAAAAAAATGTGTCAGTGTAAATTTTTCCAAATTCTTGAGCACACATTTGCTCAAATGGTTTTGTGATGTTGTGTCATGCTCTGCTTTTCCTCATGGTGTTGCAAGGCTGTGCATATTTGTCATCTCTCTGCCTTTTCTGAAGATAATGAATATTTAATTCACACATGATTTATGTTTCATTGGCCTTCTGCTCAAATGGCATCTGCAATTGCATGGGAGTGAAAGCTTTACCTTAAATCCCACTGCAGACTCAACAGTCAGCAGGTCTTGCATCCATCTTTTTGTCTTTCTCATGAAGTCTCCGACAAATTAATATAGTTTATTCTACAGAGTTTCTTCTCTTTAATTTTCCAGGTTTTGTGTCTGTGGGATGTTTCCAGTCAGCTTTGTGTTCACCGTTTGGTTGGTGTCCTCCCGAAGATGCAGGAGGACACACATACCACGTTGTTCCTCCATGAAGAGCGACAGCTCCTTCTGCTCTCCTTCAACAGTCAGCTCCTCCTGTTAGAGACTGTGAAGGAGGAGAAAAGGACCAGCAGCCATGAGCACCCTGTGACCTGTGTGCTCTATAATAGTCTATTCAGACAGGTAGAGAACCCTCTCTCAAGAGACTTTTGTTTTTTCATTTTGTGAAATAGACTTCTGTAGTGAGAACATTATTTACTGAGAGGATCACTGACCTGTGTTCTTAACTTTAAAACAGCAATTGATTGAACAGTAATAAAGACTGTGTTATATCCCCTTAGAAACTCATTTAATTGTTGTTGTCAGGGCACAGTTATGGATGTTGACTTTTGAAAATACATTTTTAATTTGAAAAACAGCTTCTCAAACTTTAATTTCCTTTTCATTCCATTTATCTCAAAATCATTTGGTTTGGTTATCAGATTCAGTTTGTTTACCTGGTAAAGAAGAAAGAGTAACATTTCTAAAAACAACAATGATCGAGTGTACATGTCTTACCCATAAATGAGACTTTCTTGGTAGGGATAGAGTGTAGTAATGCAGTAATTGAAGGATTTAAACTTCATTATTCTTATAGGAGGTATGGCTACTAAATAAGTGGACTGATCATATGAGGATTAAACCATGGGATCTACAGTCGCGCAGAGTGTTTTTATTTTGAAGGTTGGGTATTGCAGCACAACTGCCGTAAGTCTCTGATAACTTACATCTTTAGTTCACTGCTTGCAACTGACAGAAGTGTTTTTGCTGAGGCATTGGAAAATGATTAAATTAAATAATGATCATAGCATTTGATTAAAATTTTTGGTGAAGTTTAAAAAAAGCAGATGAATCTATTGATACATTAACTGAGGTGTAAATTGCATGTCATGTGTAGGTTTGTTTGAATGACAAAGATTTTGTGAAGGCAGAGAGGATGTTCAAGATGATGAATGTTATTGTTGCCCATGCACATAAAATCCCTTTAAAACATTTTACAAAATGAACAAATTGTTGGAAATAATTGACAACTCAGTATAAGAATGATAGCAGAAATGGTCTTCTTTGAAACCGAGACAGTTTGGCACATTTTACAAGAAAATTTGTTCATGACAGTGGTGGGTGTCAACATTGTTCCAAAACCCCTTATCACTGATCAAAAGAAAAAACACAAGCAAATTTGCAAAGAAATTTTGGAACAAATGAAGTAAACCCACATTTTTAAGGAGTGATTTCATGAAACTTGGATCCATCAATAGAATTCTGAGACATAATTTCAGTCAACACATTTAAAAACATCATCCCCACAAAAAGCTGGACAAAGCAGGACAAAAACGTCAAAGGCCTGATAAGTTGACATTTTCTTTGATATTAAGGGTATAATTTTGGAGGAGTGGAATTCAGAAGAGTCAGTGGTGAATCAGCACTTCTTCAAACAGGTTTGAGGAAAAGCGGAGACCAAAATTATAGAAAGACGTTTCTGGAATGAAAAACGGTCACACTACTTGATCACACCCCCATTCACCTGATCTAACACTGCGTGACTTTTTCCTGGGATCAGACCGATGCCTAAAGGAAGATGTTTGAGTCTTTGTCAGAGCGTCAGAGGTCCTGAGACAACTGTCCAAAGGTGACCTACTGCACTGCTATGATCAGTGGTAGACCTGAATGAGGCGGTGTGTGGATGCAGAGGAGTATATTAACGCGGAAAACTGAAAAATATTTGTTAAACAATATTAGTCTTGTTCTTTGATAGCCAGTACCTCATATATCCATCTTATGTGAAAGGCCATGTTATTACAACATTAATAGAACTTTAATAAGCTAAAGTATTAAATCTGTCCATTACAGATTTCTTCATTTTCAGAAGACTTCTTATTAAACTTAGTCCGCAAAAAGTCGTTTACAATTATCTGCTGTTTTCTCGTCCTTATAGACAATTACATGATTTACCCCTTCAACTGAAGGTAACTGGTTAGGTAGTTGGTTATCATGAGGCAAGCTACTGATCAGTGTGTCCTTAAGCCCCACTGAGGACATGAAGTCAATACAGTGCCCTCCCACCATGAGTGGAGATACAATCAATCAGTCTTGCAGTTTGTTCAAATTTTTGAACAAACTGTAGAGCACCTACCTATCTCAGGTAGAGGGAGAGACCAATTTTAGCACTCCACAGTAGAGGAGTAATGTTCTGGTGGTCAGACTAACTGAACTCTCCAATTTGACTCTTTATATACCAACACAAATAAAAAATTTAGGTTTTTCATTTTTCTTCCTCTTAAAGTCATTGCTTTTTTCCATAGTATTTAAACAGATGACTTTTCAAATATAAATTGAAAAATACTAAAGCTCTTCCTGCAGACCCTGAGAGTCTTGATGGTACCCCTCTGAATATAGTGTAACTTGGTGCTGGCACAGAGTTTGTTCGAATGAAATAAACCCAGAAATGACACCAGATACATATGGAGAAGGTAAGTCAACAAGGTGTTTTTTTTCTTTTACAGTCAACCTCAGACTGAGGTATCCACAGGCACACTCCATTCTCGGAAACTAAAAAATTCCCAAGCTGATAGAAAAAAAAGGGTGGTGGTAATAATCCCTCACTTTCACTGGCCTCCTCTCACGTGCCAGAAATCAGTGTTTCATTTTTGTGTAAAAGATTGTTATTTGTATCAATGTTGTGTAACATCTCCAATGATTCCATCTCTTCTTACTCGATCATATTACCATTTTGATATTATACTTTGTTTGCTCAAACACATTCACTGATGCAAATTATATTACAACTTAAGTGCCCGGAATGAAAATCAACATCTCTCTAATGAGAATGTAAATTCTGTTCTTATTCCTTTGCCCTCTGCTTTTGTTCTCACTCAACTGACGCAGTAGTTGCACATTTTTCTCGCCGATTACTTGTTAGTAAAATAAATTGTAACAAAGTGTGGAGAATGGCTTAGATATGTGGGAGTCATTAAAAAAATACCTCAGCAGGGGGCTGCTTTCCATCCAGCTTAAAGTGGGTTTAAGATCTTTTTGATGACTGACATCTTTTTTTTCTCTCTCTGCAGGTAGTCAGCAGCGACTCCGCCTCCTCTGTGATCTGCTGGTTGGCTGACACGGGCCAGAAGGTGAAGCAGTTCCATCATTGCCATGGCAACTCTGAAATCTCAACCATGGCCCTGGATGGCACACAGACCCGCCTGTTTACTGCAGGCACTGATGGAGAGGTTAAAGTAAGTAGACATACGCACACATACATACACATTCTTGTTAGGCAGTAAAGCATTTGAGAGCAGATCCATCTCCACTGAGATGCAAACTTTGAAGAGATTTGGCTGAAAAGGGGAGACGGCAGGGGAAAATGTTTGATGTAAAGATGCAAAGAGGAAGGTGAAGTGGCAGAGCTAGAAACTCCCTCACAAAACACTTCACTGAATTCCTGCACACAGTTCTCAGCCACAATACAGCTGAATTTATATTTGATGTCAGGAGTTAAGGAGTAAATAGGAGAAACGACACAGAAATCTGGTGCTGCTGTCTATTTATGTCAGCTTAATGTGTCTGCTAACAAAACAGCAACTGAACAAAACTGTTAATGATGCTTATTTATAATAAAGCTGTTTAGTACTGCATTTGTATTCTGATGACAGACTGAACTGTGAACTTGTTTCTCTGGTTTGTATCTCTAATTGTGAGCTTGGTTCAGTGTACAAACTTTAAGATGCAACAGTGCATTTTTTCTAACTGCTGTCACTCAGAAGTGTTGATGTTTGAGTTTACTTCTTGATAATGGATCTACTGCCATACAACAACAGAGTCTTCTCATTTTTACAAGACACACATTTAAGAAATGTATAGCTGTGTTAAGCATATTTGTCACTTTCTGTTATGCCAGTGTTACGCTGTGTTGCGTGCAGTCTTGTTCTGCTAATGCCAATATTATAGCTACCATATTTAACTGTTTTGTTTGATTAAAGCGCAAAGGTTAAGTTTAAGCACTCTTGCTTCTCAGTGGAAAGTGTAATCACATTGTTTCCTTTTTTACCTCCGCCAAGGAGGTTATGTTTTCAGGAGAGTTTGTTTGTCTGTCTGTCCGTCCGTCTGTCCGTCTGTGAACAAAATAACTCAAAAAGTTATGGATGGATTTTAATGAAATTTTCAGGAAATGTTCAGCATGGGAAAAGGAAGAACTGATTCGATTTTGGTATTGATTTGGATCAGTGTCTGGCCGCCATGGCAAAAAATGTGATTTCTGTGAATAACTACTGAACTAAAATAGGTATCATTATGAATTCAGTTGCTAATGGTATGTATTCATGGTCAAAGAATCTAAATATTTCAATGAAGTAAAGGCAATTCTAATATTTATGGTCAAAATGACAATATGGCTGAGGACTGTGGCGCTGGCAGAGGTCTGCGCTCTCTGAGTGCTTTTCTAGTTCTGTTCTGCACTTAGCTTCACCTAGACTTTCACGTTTGGATGTACATATGTGGATGTGTTTTAAAATCTAGATAAATATGTATGCATAGATACATAGACTATATATTTATAAAATGAAGAGTATGGCTTTGGCCTGCTCTATTGTAAGTGTCTATCAGTTGTCTGATTGAGTGATAGCATTGCTGTTGTGCTTTAGTCTTAAATATTTTATTTAGAAAAAAAGAAGTATAATTTCTTTGAAGTTTTTCTGTCATGCGCTGATGTTACACCATCAGAAATGAGGAAAAGTAATCCTGGGGAAGATAAGTTAGAGATAACAAATTTAATGTCAATATCTTTATAACACCTTCATGATTACATATCAGAGTATAATTTCAGATATGTGGGATGTATTAATGAAAACAGTTACACTTGAGAAAGAGAAGGAAAAACAATCAGTTTTGATATTAAAAGTCTCCTCTTCAATAGTAGTTAGTCAGAGCCGGACTGACGAAAGTGGACAAAATACTCCTTACAGTGGTCCAGGGGATGTAGCATGTGAAGTAAATCAGAATGGTAATAAAACATTTTAAAAGACGTGTTTTCTTTTCCACCTGTTAAAATAACGTTTTGATACACACAGACCTGCGCATGCGCAGTGCTCCGCAGAAGGATATACCGGCGTCAGCAGTAGCACCCGGAAGAAGGAGCAGGAGCAAGTTTTTTAAACCAGTGACTTTTTTGGTGAAAGGAAAAACATCATTCCTGTGTCAGTAAACTCTCGTTCAACTTCCTCATCCATCGTGGCTCTTGCAGCTGTTGCGAGGCTACATAAACATGGTTACGTCCGAGGGTCGCCTTCTTCCGGCTGCTACTGCTGTTCCGCGGAGCACTGCACATGCGCAGGTCTGTGTGTATCAAAACGTTATTTTAACAGGTGGAAAAGAAAACACATCTTTTAAAATGTTTTATAACCATTCCAATTTACTTCACGTGCTAATACGCCATCCCCTGGACCACTGTAAGGAGTATTTTGTCAATTTTCGTCAGTCTGGCTCTGACTCCTATTGACCTCCAGCCATTGAGCTAAGCTAACTACGATGCTAACAGCTGGGAGCCAGCCACTGGACGCAGAGACACAAAAAAGGTATTTTTGAGCTTGTCTCACTTTGTCAATGATAGGGAAAGGGCGTGGGTCCAAAATCGTCGGAGTATTCCTTTAAGGAAATCATTCTAATCCCTGTTGATGGATGGGCCTCTTCATTACAAATCGACAAATCCACAGCCATGTTTTTGGCAATAGATCATTAGTTTGTCATTGCTGTTCAAGGTGTTAGCTTTGAAACTTTGAAAAAAAAATCACTGAAACAATATTTTTGAACACCTGTGATTGTACATATAATATATGTACAATATAGATTTGTGTTACAAATTGCAGCATAGGCTACATTCTGCTTAAAATGCAACTTCTCAGTTCAGTTTAGAAATTCCAGGATCCTTATTTTTAGCAAAATGTTATCAGTTCTTCCTTGTAAACTGAAAATTTCATCGAAGTCCTTTAAGGAGTTTTTCAGATATCTTTTGTGAATAAAAACAGAGAGACAAGCAAAAAAAGCAAACAAACATCATCAAAGATGTTACCACTTTCCTGGTGCCATGACCAAGATTTCCTGAAAAATTCATCATAATCTGTTTGAAAAGTTTTTAAATTTTCCGTAAAAATATGGACAAACTGCCCTACATGTCAACAGAGTCAACAAATCTTGCTGAAAATTTCAAGATCCACATCTGATAACCACCAAAATCTTTTCACTGGTTCGCACCAATCAGACATGGCAGCTCAGGTGATAAAATAAATAAACCATCATATCACCAAAATTATATTTAATATTCCTGCCATTAGCACACAGTGCAGCTCTAATCGTGGCTTGCATGTTCTCCATGAGCCTTTTGCACTTTTGAAGGGTGACCTTATCCCAATCCTCTTGAATTACATCCTCATTGCCCATTATTGCACAGAAATATAAAGTGCACATTACCCTATTGCCCAAGATGATAAAGTGCCAAATTTAATATAATAATATTAGCAGAAGTAGGATTAAAGTGGAATTGGGCTTGTCCCACCACAGAGTCTTCCCATAGTTCCTGGCTGTCCAGTTTTCAAGTACTTGGGCTCAACAATGCCAGGCTAACCTCTGTGTTGATGGGCTTCTACTTGACAGCCTTGCAGTATGGTTTGGCCAGTTCACATGATATGATGAGGCAATTTTCTGTGCACATCCATATCAGGATGCAACCATTTTTTGCTTAAGAAACCCTTGAATGCCTTGTTTGTCCTAGTTCGTCTTCCAAGCTGTTTGTTTCTATTTCTGCAGAGTGTATCCAACAGCTGAATGACTTCATCTGCACTTTCTGTCTGGCAGCAGCTGTACCCATCCCAGCTGAGAATCTGTATCTTCAGGCATGTTTCCTGCCTTAGGTGCTTGGTTTTGCCTGTTTTTTGTCTCTGAAGAACTTTCAGATATGCTGACACAAAGCACGGCAAAAACAACAGTGTCTTCAGTAAAGAGCATGACTTTGGATGCTAGTTGAGCAGGGTAACCAAAATAACGCTATACTAAAATTTCTTATGTATTTGAATTGAACCAGTCAATTAAAAATTTTAATTACTTTTTATGTGTTGTTTAGTGTTTTTGCTGTGACTGTACTAAAAGAAACTGCACTTGGAGACTTAAGAGTAATACTTAATGCAATACATCACAAATGCATTGGATATCCAAAAACTTTTTCCCACTAATCTATGTCTCCTTCTGTTCATCACTGATTTGTACCAAGCTCTTAGTCTTTTCTTGAGATTCAGATGTGGTATCAACATAATACCATAGTGACATATTTCTCTTTACCAGCCACACCAACTTGGAACAATTGTTCCCAACACCTTAACAAAAATAGAAATAAACTTCAATTATGCAAATCAGAATAATTTTAATCAACCGCATTCCTCTGACTCCATGAGCCTAAACCTGGATGCTGTCATGTGAATTGTGTGCCAGAGCAAGCCATGCTAGTTAAATGCTCACAGTGTCATTTATTACGACCACACATATCATCCTTGACAGAAGGAACAGGCATCCCTTGGGCCAATTAGTAACAAGATGCATCATCTCTCCAATTTTCATCAACACTGAACCCACTGTGTAGCAGTTAGGCTGTTCAGAATGTGAGATTTCGACCTTTTAATTACAGCATTCCCATTGGGCCAATCAGTGTTTCTTTGTTAAATGCCAGAACACTGAGATGCAAACTGTGCCAATGTGCAAAACAGGACAGAGGGTTAGGGTTAGTACCTGAGCTGTCATATTTGATTGGCAAATAATTGGATGATAGGAAAACATTTTATACCCTCACATGTGAAACCTGTAAAAAATGTGTTTATTTCAACAAATTGACTGAATCTTTTTATAAGATGTGGGACATTTTTAAAGAAGAAAATGGCCATATTGTCACTTAGAATAGCAAAATGTAATGTCAGCAGACCGATCCAATGTTTACTTTTTTTCTGTCTGGATTGCTCTTTTCTGAATTTCCCCTGATCACAAGGAGGACATGTTTACTGATGTTTCATAAATGAAGCACTTTTGCAGAAATCTACTGTTACTCTTCGTATATGTTGTCCTTTTGCAGGTTTGGGACTTTAATGGTTGCTGCCTTCATAGAATGAATGCCAGCCTTGGTCGGGCAGTGGGGATCTCTCAGATCCTGCTTCTGAAGACAAGCATACTGGTGCTTGGCAGGGAAAGGTACTGTAAAGGAATATATTTGTAGCTTAATCAGCCATAAAGTAAGACTGTAAGACTATCTGATGTACTAGTGTGCTTTGGTGCGCTGAAGGCATCCCTTGTAATTTTCCTGTTCCATCCATATACATTAGAGGAATCCCAACACTACTTACTCAGTTAGGTAAAACACCTATGAAAATGGGATTTAGAGGTATTATTGAGCAGTAATGATTCAGAGACTCAGAGCTGAAAGACAGTGCACCATTTTTCCAGTACTCCTTAGTGCATATAATAACATGTGTAATACTCAATAAACAAGAAAGAATGCACACATAAATAATCATTTTCTTTAGGCATAGAGCTACATTTCTAAACTCTCTTAAATGTGTCCACATACCGATCAATCTCACCTATAATTTTGCTCACAGATAATGATGCAGACTGTGAGGTTTGTTTCATGCATGCAATTGAGAACAGAGCCGGGGACCAAATGGACAAATGAGAAAGCAACTTCTTTAGGCCAAGAGTTGTAGGTGTCGTAGCAACCCACCAGATCTCCCATACACAAGCTGTCATCTAACTACATTTACTTATGTTCTAAGGGTGCATTTCCACTGTGCACATATTGGACAATATTTGTTTAACTACATACTTTAAGCCTGTATGTGTTTCTGAATGATCTGCCGCCTGGATCTCGAGGTATTTGTAAAACAAGACCAGTAAACATGTCCCGACCTACCTCGCTATCTGGCTGCCTTAGCTGTGCCAGCCTCAGTAAGAAAGTACAAGTGTTGGAGAGAAGAGTATCCACATTGTACAAGGTCCAGGATGCCTTGTACTTGGACACTATTATTTTCGGTCCTGAACCAGCCACCACTGGCGTGGAAGAGTTTGATGACATGGCTCCCTATGCCACTGCCTCCCCAGCTTTGGCATCTCCACCTCCCTCCAACATACCGACCGAGGCCCCTAACACTGCTCCAGGCTCAGCTCTAGACGATCGCTGGCTCCGACTGGGGGCTAAACCAGTAGCCCCAGAGGGCCATGGACCATTGTGGGTGGCAGCAAAGAGAAGACGAGTCCAACTCAACCACTCCAGCAGTGACGGCAATGGGTCTCCCAACCCGGGCGACGACAGTTTACCCCTGCCCTGCCATGCAGTGTGCCAGGTTGGTGGGGACATGCCAGCGGAGGCCTGGAACCACTCTGCATTGTTGTCCTCGTCTCTGGAGCGACCACTGGCCAACAGATTTGACATCCTGAGCATGCAGTAGGTTCCCCCTCTGAAGGAGCACGCTGCTCGGTTCCTACCTGAGGCTACCAAGTCTGCCACTGGCTGCTGAGGGAGGCCGTGAAAAGGAGAAGCCCCGCATACCACCAGGAGGTGCCGTCACTACGGTCTCCACAGCCACCACCACACTGCTCATCCATGAAAACAGCCCTGCCTCCCCATCACCTGCAGCAGACGGCTCCTCCGACAACCCTCATCATCGGGGCTACCATTGTGAAGAACGTGCAAATGAAGGGGGCTCTCTCCCTGTCATTCCCTGGTGTCACCATCCTAGAAATTGTGGTTAAATCCCAGGAAACCTGGAGTCCTACCTTGGTGCCGATAAAATCATAATCCACGCTGGTACCAACGACATCCCCAAACAGCAGTCTGAACTTCTTAAACAGGACTTCCTCCTGCTCTTCACCACAATAAACAGCTCCACATCCAAGCCCTCATCTCCAGCCCCACCCCCACCTGTGGCAGAGTAATGGGGAGGTTCAGCAGGCTGCTGAGCCTCAACACCTGCCTGTCCACAGTCTGTGGATGCTAGAGCTTTTTATTAATTTATAATGTATTTACTTATTTCACCCTTTAGTATTTCTGTCTAATGTGTTCTCATGATTTTTAAACTATCATTTTTAGTCTTAGGTCCTCTGTTTCCTTATTTTTAACTCAAGATAGTGTTTCCTCAGTCATGTAATTCCTTTTTCTCTCAGAATTTTCATTTTATGTTTTTGCGTGTTTGAGTAAGTGAGTGTGTGCACTGAATGTGGATGGGGGGTTATTGTGTGTGGGGGGATCTCATATTTTCATTTCATGCAATTTTCTAATCTTTATTTCATTTGTTGTTTTATTTTATTACAAAGTCCTATATATATATATATATATATTTATATATATATATATATATATATATATATATATATATATATATATATATATATATATACAAGTTAAGTTTGATTCATTGATTAAGTGAAAGAATAAAGAGGTGAATTGTAAACATATGGAAGTCTGAACTTGCCAGTCTTAGCAGGGGATTTCAGTGATTAATGAAGTTTCTTCATGCAGAAGTGTCCTATTTGTTTTTTGGATAATTAATTAATGCTGTGGATGCATCAAATAATAAAAACACTTGACATGAGCAGAATCATTTCTGATCAAATAGCTAAACTTGGTGTGGAAATAGCAAAACTCAAGACACCTAGCACACTCTGATATAAAGGGAATGAGAGCTTACACGAGCTGGTTTGATCTACTGTATGTTATGTCCAAAACACATTTAAATGGCACAAAATGCATCCCCTATGGACCCTGCATTTGGCTTGAAATAACAAAATGTAGACCTTCATGCCCCAAACTGCAGTGCCTCATATACTTTGGACAACATGCTTCATGCAAGGGCTTTATATATGTGTGCTGAATTGAATGACTTTGGTTGGCTGTTGGTATAAATGGCACAAAGGAATGAGAGGACGTGTCTTATCCCTCCAAACATGTTCGTGTTGATACTTTTGTGTTCTGAAAGCAGTTTTTGAAATTCAAGGGGAGGTGCACATAAGCTAAGACTCTTGGGTTTGGTTACCCTTTAGCACTGTGTTGTACGTTTGAGGTAAGGAGAATGCACTTGTCATACAGTACTCAAGAGAGAGTATGTGAATGTCTGTGTGTTGTGTGTATTTGTGTGTTTATGTCTTCCTATTGCCTTCACCTGCTCCCTCTGCCTGCTAACAACTCAATGCCAACCGGACATCTGAACTAATAAGCATTGCCATCTTATGTGTGTGTTTGTGTGAGTGTGTATGTCACTGTATCACATTCCAATCTCAACACCTACTCTTTATCATCATCATCATCTTCATCATCATTTCACACCCAGCGAGCTGAACTCTGCAGCCTGAGCCGTCATCAACTGATATGACTCCTTTAATTTCTCTGTCCTTTTTGTCCTTCTTCTTTTTGTCTCGCTCCTATACACATACCAACACACACACAAACTCTTGTTCTTGTTCTCTGGGGTGTCTCAGTGTGAAGACAACAAATCAGACTCATCGGCTACTGAGGAAAAGAAAAAGGCTGCCTTGATTACTTCCATAGCTCATATTAATTCCTGTTTTTTTTTTCTTTCCCCTTGTCTGCATTATCTTTTCACCTGAGCACTGTATCTAGTGGCAGCGTTGGAAAGACCAATGCATTTTTTTTCTAGCAGTGACAGATAAGTAAATATGATTCACTGCTACAGTGACCATCACCAGCCCTCCCTGTAGGCCACTCCATCAAATCAAACTTTATTTGACCCCTGGTGTGAGCTGAAGGGGAGGGCTGTGCCACACCACAGTGTGAAAGAAGGGGAAACAGTGACAGACAGGACAAGACAAGACAACAGGGAGGAGGACAAACAGGTTGTGTAAATATTTTGAGATAGCAGTCCAAGTGCTGTGCTGATTTTAGTCCATACCGGAAGTAAAGTCTGCAAGAAACCAGGGACACCAGAGATGTGGGACTTGATAGTAGGGGGTAGACCCACAGGGGTGTGATATGGAGGAGCATGCATCACAAGACGTGACAAGATGTGTAAGAGTGCCCAACTCAGCATATTCTGACGGGACCAATCATTTCTCTCAGTTAGTCTCAACAGTAGCTTGATTGTCTGTACACACATGCATGTGAGGTGGTCACCGAATACCCAAGAAGCCACCCATACCCAGGGAGACCACAGCCAGTGGCTCCCCCAGAACCACCAGGGGACCCGGGACCCACCACACGGCTGCCAGAGCCACAGGAGCCAGATATAGCCCCAGGACCCAAGGGGGCACTGACCCGTCCCCCCCAAAGGCACCAAGGGACAGCACCAGGGCATCCAGGGTAGCAGCCCCACCGCAGACAGCAAACACCCTCACCCACCACCAGTCCACCCATCCCCAAGCCACCCCCACCCCCCACGGCAGGCCAGAGGCCCCCAGCCCCCTAGGAGCCAAACCCCCGGGACCAGCCCCCCCCCCCCCCCAGAGGGGGGCGTGGCTGATCATATGTTGATCCAGGTACCAGCCGCAGCAAGGCCAGGTGGGGCGGAGTGTGGGCATGCGGCGGTGAGGTCGCGGCCCCCCCAGGAGAGCCAGGGCCGAGGTGAGTGCTGGACATTGCCACCCAAGCGCCAAAGGGGGCCCCTGAATCACCCCCACAGAGCAGTGACCCACAGGCAGCCACCCACGCCGAGGTCCCCAGCAAGTGACAGGCCGATGGATCCCGCACCCCAGGCAGCAGAGGGATGCGTGACCATGCAGGGCCCACCTGCCCCCAGGGCACCACCACGGGTCCCCACCCGTAGACACTGGAACCCAGCCGCACCCGAAGGCCACTGCCACCGCTCAGTGGATGGAGAAGGGCTCCCTAGCATGGAGCCGCGGTCAGAAGGGGCCAGACCCCACCAGCCACACCAAGCCTAAAATAGTGAAACACCCCCTGTCCCCCCCCTGTTATATTATATCCTTGTTTCCTGACAAGGATACATTAACCCTCCACCGTGCCTAAGTGCTGCTTTAAGTGTAGTGTGTAATTCCTGTTTTCTTACATCTGCCGCGACCATAGTTTGAGGAGTGTTGTGGTGTCTTTCAAAGGATTTGATTCAAACTAGCACACATAGACTGATATATCTGAGTCTCACTGAAAGACACAGTCCTCAGCATGAGACCTCAGTGCCTATATTCTGCTTTAATGGACCTTAGCTGCAAATCAATAAAAGAAGGAAAGTAAAACTCCTCTAAGCTGACAAATATGCTAGTCTGCTGTGTATCAGTGTTGTGAAAGAACAACTTCCAGTTTAATTATAAACAGTCAAAATGAGAATCTGTTACACAGGATATTTTATGGATCATGTTCAGACATTACTTTAATGACAGAAATGTTTATTTCCTTGGGATGAAAAAGTTCATGTGATTTCTTTTTCTGAACACTACAGGGTTCTTTATTAACTTCACTAAAATTATGTTGTACCACACCTGCTACATCCTCAATCAGAGAAGTCCAAAACATGTCTGAAACAACATCCCATATCAATGCGCTCTTTTGTGCCTTTGTGCAGACAATGACCAAGGTCTGAGGTATTTTGATTTTGAACAATCTGTTGTAATAATATCACCAAAATTATCCATATTTCTGCCTTCCCACACATATGAACTTGAGTGACATCCCATCCATAATCTATAGGGTTTAATATGATGTTAGCCCATATTCAAGGATGAGCTGATTAGATTTTGTGGTTTCAAAAGTTAAGTTCATGGAGACTTGTTCTCATCCTTTGCTTGTGAACACAACAACCCAAGCATGCTTGAGCCAACTCAAAGATGCTCACAAACTGCAAAAAATGACTGTTCTGAATTTTTAGTGTTTGAAGGTTAGTCAAATGTCCAAGTGACAACTTGATATTATACCATCACTCATGAAAACTATTTTGAGTGTAATATTACAAGTATGCTTCACTCAAGAATTCAACTCTTTTCAAACATTATCACTACACAGGGTTTATTTGATCATATTTTAGAGGGCAGAGGTCAAAAAGTCAAGGTCGCAGAGTTTCTTGGTCATCCTTTTTTAAATTTGAACTTGTGGTTGCAACAACTTAAAAACATTTAAAAGATTCTCCTCTCACTTTACATGTCTTTTTTGACTTGGGTCAAAGGACAGGTAAAGCAGATTTATATTCCTCTTTGGCCTGTGAGTACAAAATCATACGGATATTTGCAAAACTATCCATTTGAGAGCAAAGGCAAAGTTGTCAGGTTTTGAAGGTCATGACACAAAGATTGTCATGATATCCAAAGCCATCTTTTGCCGTAAAACACAATATTTCAACAGCCCTTTAAGGAAATTTCTTTAAATATTGTGTCAAGATCATGGAACTTTATGTCAATTCTTTGTTTGCAAATGCCAACTCATGACATATAAAAATACTTTGAGAGGCTGTGTTCTATGTACTGTGGAAAAGATCTATATGCTGAATCTGTGTTGCCATTGTAACACTAACCTTCACCCTCTCACTGTTTCTCTCTCTCTACAGGATGTTAACAGTTTTCCGTCTGCAGTCTTTCTCACAATCTGTTGTTGAACCGTCGGAGTGGAAAGGAGGTGTTCAGCATTGCAGTGATGTTCTTTGTGCTGCATTCCAGCCTCCACAGACACTGGTCACAGGTGTGTGTCTATGTGTGTTCATAGTATGCTTGCATGTTCAGGCAATAACCACTTTATATGCATACCATGAAATCTACAAAGAACTGCTGTAAATATGAAGGTTACAGTAAATCCAAGCTCACCTGCTCACTAATACACATACTTCTGTGAAATCAAATTTAAACAGATGCTTCTCCAAAGTCAAAGGAAGATAATACATGTGTTTTCCTTGGTTTCTGTTTCTCTTCATGGATTAAAATTTTATGAATTTAATTATAAATGAGGGTCCATGCAAAAGAAGGGAGGAATGGAAAGAAGATGAAAAATTTGAGTAAATAGAAAATAAATTCAAAGAAAAATCCTCAGTAAAATAGTGAGTTACTGGGGGCAGTTATCTTCTGGTGCCGTTTTCAAAAAGATAATGGTTTGTGTCTTTCCCTGCAGAAAAAAAAAAATTTTTAGTGTTGTGGCACACATCGTCAGGGAAACAACATTTGGTATTAACATTAACATTATAAAGGGCTCATTTACAAAGTGTGTACTTCAGTATTTTTTTATTTATCTATATTTGGGAAACGTCAACCAAAAACTGCAATTCAACAAAATGAACGGTTTTCTGCACAATATGTCACAATACACTTCTGCTAATTCTTCAGCTTTAAATATATAATCTTAAGGAGATGCTGTTTTTTACAGTAAAAAGAATCTGGATTTTAAAATACATCAGTCAAAAATACATCAGTCTGGCAGTTCTTTCTTTTTTTAGTCTCTCTTTTTTATTGGTTTGACTGACCTTAGTACTTGTGACCTGTAGTTTTAAATTCGAATTGATGAATATAGGAAATGAATAAGGCTTTTATTAGATTTATTTTCTGTGTAGATATATAAAGCGTTTAAGTTGTTTGTAAGATTTGTTTTTCAACTTCTTTGTCCAAGTAAATCGGCTGATGAGAAACTGAAATTTTTTTTTAATGAGGCTAATGTGCATGAATGTAAATATACTATGCCCTGAGTATTACTACTAGTACTATTTAGATACATTACTAGTATTATACTAGTAATGTATCTAAGTTTGCCATAAAAAGTTTTAAAACAGCTGGAAAAGGATATGATACCATATACATGTTATGTATACGGGCCATTCTACCGAATTTGTCCAAAGTGCAGGGGTGGAATTATTTTTTTTAAAGTGTTTTTTTTCCCAAAACTTTGTCCATACATATGTTGGACCATATCTAAGGTACATATATCTTGTATAGTGCAGTCAATATTCATATTTTAATTTCTGCCTGTTCTTGAAATGTTTTTTCTAATCCCAAAATGTGTCACAACCGAAACATAGCAACACACTGCATTAAAAGGTATTATATTAATCTGTTCATATTGTATTTTCATGCCCCCTCTAAAGAATATTTTTACAAATTTTTCTTGAAGGGTTTTACAACAAAATCAATAAAAATGATATTTTAAACATTTTCCAAAGTTCAATTTCTAAGACTCATCAAAATCAAAATCCAAACTTTTCTTGTAAAATGAATTCCACTGATTATATGGATCTCAGAGTTAATGAGTTATGAAATTGAACCTACATTTAAAGAATAGTCATCATAAAATGTTAGTTGATGACTCGGTATCATTTACTTTTTAACAAAACACCCAGTGTTTCGGTTGTGACTGCACTATTTTTGTAGTGACCACTATTTTTTTGTTTGCAAAGTTGTATCATATTCCCTCCACCTTATTGCTTAATATTAACTTCAAACATGTCTTACATTGGGAATATTATGAACACAAATGTTTATAATCAATCAAATGACATTTACTTTGAAGGCCAGCATTAGCCTACTCAAACATCACAACGCATCTACTGTAACATTACTTAAAGGGGCTATGAGGAGAATCTATTAGCGGCGACATTAAGACTCTGCTACCCATGAGCACGCGCGGCGACTGTCGTAATGCTGTGCTCCAGTAACCTCGGAACTAGGAGTGACATCATCTCCGACTTATCGGCGTTCCAGTTGAAGTCGGAAAAAACATGCCGATCTACCAGGCTATTGTTAGCTGTTGTTAGCACGCCCCGTGTTGTTGTATGAAGAATGTGATTATCACTATGGCAACATTTTTGTAAATATAAGTCTAACAATACTATGTATACAGCTGATCTCGAGCAACACACCCCAGTCAGAAGTGCAAATAAATTGATTATTACAGGAGCTAAATAACTGTTCACACTGGGGGCATCCATCTTCAATTGTCAACTCAGGGGTGGCAAGGTTTCACCGAGTTCCCAGCAGGAAATTTCCACTTCGGAGGACGTTTCAGTTGTAGTCTCCTACTCGAAACTCAGAAATTCCAACTTCCGACTACAACTGGAGCGCACCACAAGCCAAAGTGTGTTTGTTGTGATGCTAAATGAATGAAACTCGGACCTTCCTCAGAACTCTGCATTGCTTTACAACTTCTTTTTTCAACAACTTACAGGATGCATAGCGACGAGGTAATGTATCTCTTTCTAGTTACGTAGTGGTAGTTTTTGATGTGTGACAACAAGCAATTTTTAGAAAACTTAATATCGTGGTTTTGTCGCTGGCCATATATCACTACTTACAGCTTGGTGCTCTAAGACGTGTCAGAACAATATACATTTGCTCTAGTTTTATTTGTCTTGTTCCTGAAGTTGAGTATCCAGGCCAGTCCAGCCCGGTCCGACCCGACCGGAAGGCTAAGGAATAGCATTTATAGATAACCTATTTTGATGCTATAAAACTCATCTTAAAGTATGTATTTCCATCAGGCATAAAAGTGAGACTTTTTCGTAATTATTTAAAAAACTCCTCACAGTCCCTTTAAAACATCTTTTTTTTAAAAATACACACACCAGAAAGTGTTATGCAAGAACTTTAATGAACTTAAAACAAAACAAACAACTTCTTAAGAATAACATGGTCGACACCCTTTGGCTAAAAGTCTAGTTTTTCAAATTTTGTTTTGCCATATTGGTGTTTTTTTCATTTCTCCCTGTTGCTTTCTCCTGATGCTTTATAATATAAAACATGAATCAGCATTATCTACATGTTTTAAGAGGTAATAATGATCAAACATTGACTTAAGTGAGTGGACCATTACATGTTGTCACAACCGAAACTCTACCATCTGTTTCGGTTGTGACAATTTTAGCTTATTTTAGCTAATAACTAAAAAATGCTACCAACCACATGGCCAGCAAATGGATGTTTGAACAGGTGTACACCCATAAAAACATAATGTGTTGCATTAAACCTCGAAAAGTTTACCTAATTGCAGAGAATATGTGTTTGGTAGTGACAATTAAAAATGTTCCAGACAGATTTTCAGATTTTGGAACACATTTACTCCAAAATGATGAGAGGTAACTACTCGCCATGATGCCATGAAGTAGAGGGATGCTGAGTCTCTGCCTGATCAAAAATGCAGGGGTGTGGCTAAAAACCAGGCTCAACCTATGTGGTAAAACTATCTGTGTTTTGGGTGTGAAATGAAAGCGTGGGACAGCATTTTTTGAATGATCTTTTTAAATTAAAAAAATAAACCTGCAATACATCCAAATCTTTTCAATGCTGTTTAAAAGAAATCAACAAGATATTTTAAAAAACATCATTGAAAAAACAAACAAAATTGTTTTAAGTATTATTTTTATAGGTCGAAATTTAGGGCTTATGGGTTTGGACAACCACTTCCCAATAGAAAGTACACTATAAATGATGATTTTGTATATATTTAGCTTATTACTATCTATTTGCTGTCTTGTGTTAAATAGATCATAACAGAATCTTAGTAAATATCTAAAGTCTGAATTCTTAATTGTTTTGTTACATAGTGTTTTTAGTGTGGGACCACAGTTTGGACAAATTCAGTAGAATGGCCCATATACTTGCTACGAAGAACCCTACAGAAAAATAACCCTGGGGGTGCCCGACGGTGGGGGAGAATAAACAACCAAACTGGATGGATACATCGGAAACGACACTAATGGATCAACGACTACAAGCGTGATCTGCAGATGCAGCAAGGTTTGCAAAAAACAGATATGTGTAAGATCCACCAGACCAGGATAGGCTGCTTAAGGATGCAAGTGGTGCAACACACAGACCCTGTACTTGTTACAGCAACTGGTGAGATGGAGGAGGATTCTCCAAACACCACAAGCACTTCCCCAAAGTAGACCAAAAAACCGCCAGGTATTGTGGCCTGCTGCCAACAAAGAGTCAGAGTGGCGCCCTTTTGATCAAGATGTCGATGCAGTCCTTGAAGCAACATCTAAGGATGAGGTGGGCAGGAGGCTGCAGACCATGAGCACCCTCATAATCAGCATTTCATCGGAGAGATTTGGTGTCAAGGAGCAACATGGAGAGACAACTGCAGGACCAAAGCCAGACCATCATGAAGTGAAGATCGCCCAACTCAGACAAGAACTGAGGACATTTAGGAGCCGGTACAGGGCAGCAAGTGAAGTAGAGAGGATGGCACTGGCAGAACTCAGAGACATGGTGCGGAGGAGCTTAACTACCCCTTGGCATGCAGAGTGGCACAGAAAGAGAGGGAAAGAGAAGGCCTGAACACGCAGTGCCTTTATTTCAAATCCCTTTGGGTTTGCAAAGAAGCTGCTGGACCAGAGGCACAGCAGCCACCTCTCCTGTCCTGAAGAAAAGATCAACCAATTCATTAGCAACACCAGTAGTGACAGCAGAAGGGAACAAGACCTGGGTCTTGACACCCTCATTTCCCCACCAGAACCCATAATCCCCTTCAAAATGAAAGAACCCGCACGCAAAGAAGTGGAGGAGGTCGTCAAGTCGACCAGAGCATTCTCATCCCAGGGACAGAGTGGAGTACCTTACACAGTCTTCAAACAGTGCCCATGGCTGTGGGAGCATCTTTGGGAGATCCTCAGCGTGATCTGGAAGAAGGAGAAGGTGCCACAGCAGTGGAGGTTTGCAGAGGGTGTATTGATCCCCAAAGAGCAATTCTGGTCAGTCTCACTTCTCTGCATGGAATGCAAGATCTTCTTAAAGATCGTTGCGAACCACCTCATTGAATACCTCCTGAAGAACAACTTTGTAGATACCTCAGTACAGAATGGAGGTGTCCCTGGCATACCAGGTTGCATCGAACACACTGGTGTGGTGACCCAGCTCATCAGAGAGGCCAGAGAGAGCAAGTACTCTCTCTGGATACAGCCACTGTTTCTTGCAAAGTGACCAGCGATGACCTGAGCTCATGGCTTTCTGCTGTGGACAGGTCAGGACTTCTGGGGAAATTCAAGGCCTGGATTTACCAACATGGAATCCTTCCTAGACTTCCTAGACCTCTTCTGGTTTATGAAGTTCCAATTTCCACCGAGGAGAGCTTTAAGTAGAAGATGTATCGCTTCCTGCCATGGAGTCTCAGCAGCATTGCCCTTAATGGGCACAACACCAAGCTGCAGGTCCCATTCAGCGGTCTAGTGGAGGAGTTCAAGGTGACAAGAGCCAGTGAAGTCCTAGTCTATCGAGACTCTACTGACACCAATTTCTTGTCAGCTGGAGTGAAGGTCAGGACCGAAAGGAAATGTCATGCGCAGGATGCAGTCTGAGGCAAGGCTGCAGCATAAAAGCCTGCGGAAACAGTGGAGGGCAGGCAGGGCTTGGAAGAAAGGGAAAGGAGCAGAGGCGAAGTCTTATCCAGGCTCAGTTACAGGCAAAAGAAGAAGAAATTTGCCTCAGCAGGATGGTGGGCATGGGCAAGCAGGGGGCCTGGACCAAGTGGGAACATACGTCCGCGCTGGAAAATCACATGGGCAGAACTGTGGAGATCGGAGCTGCTCTAATTTAAGTTCTTGTTCCAGTCAGTATATGATGTCCTCCTAGCTCCTTCCAATCTGTTCACCTGGGACCTGGCAGACTCACCTGCATGTCAACTCTGCTAGAAGAGGGGATTTATGGAGCTCTAAGGCCTTGGGAGAGGGACAATACTGGTGGTACCATGACAAAGTCCTGCAGGCAGTAGCTGATTTCATCTGCACTGGCATCAGCTCAAGCAAGTCCTAACATCCTACAAAAGTGCTTCACATCTTTTGTTTCATGCCAGAGAGAAGCCTCAACAATGTTTGAAGGCCCAGGGAGGGCTTCTCTCAACAGCAAGGGACTGGCAGCTATATGTTGACCTAGAAAGACAGCTTAAGTTTACAGGCACAGTAACATTGACCCCTCTCAGACCTGACATGGTCTGAGGCAACCATACAAGTGGTGCTGCTGGAACTCACTGTACTCTGGAAAGACAGAATGGAAGAGGCACAGGAGAGAAAGAGGGCCAAAAATGCTCCTTTGGTCACTGAGTGTTGGAGGCTGGGGTGGAAGGTCAGCTGCAAGGCCGTTGAAGTTGGCTGCAGGGGCTTTGCAGGGCAGTCTTTGCACTGGTTCCTGGGACTCTTGGGAATCTGTGGGCAACAGAGAAGACGGGCCACCTAGAACATCTTGGAAGCTGCTAAAAAGGCTTCCCAGTGGCTTTGGATCAAGAGGGGTGATGAGTTCAACACTGAGCTACCTGGACACAGGCTGGTGACTGATCATTCTCAGCCTGGTCGCCTGGTAGACGGTGTCTGAGGATATAACCCAAAACACCTGATGACGACAGGTCCTTCAGTGATGATGTGTCCAAGTTGCACCAAGAGGTACATTGCATGACCTATATTTGCGCATTCACTCTCCAGAAATCTTTTCAGGTGAATGTAACATTGCTGTGATAGGAAAAAGATTCCTGAATTAATTCATCATTATCTAATTTTTGTACAAGTTGGAATTATTTTTCCCAGAGCAGGTCTAATATTTTCACTTCTCCTCATTCTGCGATGATATGTTTCCCCACTATAAGCTGAACTCATCACAGGTTGAAACCTTTTGAATGGCAACCTCCATGATAATTAACTTCCTAATTAAAGCAATATTGAAGGTAGGTGTACTGGAAAAAAAAAAAATATAGATTAAAAAAAAAAAAGATATATATATATATATATATGTATACATGTATATACAGTCATGGAAAAAAATATTAGACCACCCTTGTTTTCCTCAATTTCTTGTTAATTTTAATGTAAAGGTACTAAAGGTACATTTGTTTGGACAATTATAATAACAACAAAAATAGCTCATGAGAGTTTAATTTAAGAACTAAGAACTATTCATTTTCCATGGTTTTCTTGATAATAACCAAAATTACTTAAATTCTTACATCAATAGCTATGGCATTGTACCACCAAAAACACTACTTTTAAGCATTCCATGTTTTCTTTTCTGTTTGCTTTAAACACATGATACACACAAGAGTTAATACTTGATTGCATAACCATTGTTTTTGATGACTGCAGCCATGCGTCTTGGCATGCTCTCCACCAGCTTCTGACATTGTTCTGCTGTCACAGCAGCCCATTCCTGTTGGACAAATTCAAACAAATTTTCTTTGTTTTTGGGCTTGTGGTTCTCCATTTTGAGTTTGATGATTTTCCACAGGTTTTCAATTGGATTAAGATCTGGTGATTGAGCAGGCCAAGGCATGCTAATGTTGTGGTTCTCCATCCAGGCTTTAACTGACCTTGCCGTGTGGCAAGGGGCATTGTCTTGTTGGAAAATCCAGTCATTCGAGGCAGGAAAGAGTTTTCCAGCTGATGGAAGAAGACTGTTTTCAAGGGTAGTCCTGTACATGACCTGGTTCATTCGGCCTTCACACAATTGCATTTGCCCTGTTCCTCAGACTGAAACAACCCCAGATCATGACTGATCCACCCCCATGTTTTACTGTAGGGCAAGACAGTCTGGGTTGTAAGCTTCTCCAGGCTTCCTCCTAACCAGTAAGTTGGCTGGAGTGGGCATCAATTCAAAATTGGATTCATCACTGAAGAAGAACCTTAGCCCAATCATCAACAGTCCAATCCTTGTGGTCTCGAGCAAAAGAGTAACCGGGCCTTCCTCTGCCTTTCATTGATGAAGGGCTTCTTGCGTGCTCTGTGTGACTTCAAACCAGCTTCAACAAGTCGGTTTGAACTGTCCTTGCTGAACAAGTCACATTTCTCGACAGTGCCCACTCATTTTTAAGGTCCCTGGAGGTCTGGCGGCGATTCCTGACACAGGAGCGGATGAGTGCAGTCATCTCGTGGGGTAGAAAGAGCGTTTCCTGCCACGGCCAGGTAGCAATTTGGTAGTGCCATGTTCAGCTTGTTTTTTTTTTGTTGTAATGAACGGCTGTCTTGGAGATCTTCAGTTTTTTCACTACCTGTCTCTCACTCATGCCAATTTCCAGCAGTGCCAAGATGGCTGCCTTTGTGGCTTCACATAATTCTTTTGTTTTAGGCATTATGTGAGAGCTGACAACTTCTGAGTTGTGCTACGGCTTGAATGTAAGCAGGAAACCACTCTAGGCCTTTGCATGTGCAGTGCTGCTTGTGACATGAAATGGCCTCTTATATACCCTGGGAATCAATTAAGCTTAAGAATGTCAAATAGGACATAAAGTATTATGTGACCAGCTGCATTTTTTGTTGTGTTCATTGTATTATACGTTTAGTGGTACCAGATATTAGAATGAACAAGAAATTGAAGAAAACAAGGGTGGTCTAATAATTTTTTCCATGAATGTATATTAGGGATGTAACGGTTACCGGTAAAACGGTAAACCGCGGTAAAATTTCCCACGGTAATCATTACCGTGTCTTTTTAAAATTACCATTTTACCGTGTTTGATCACCACCCTGTGTCAATAACTCACGGTGATGCTGCTGTTTGCCCGGAAAAGCCGGACCTCTGTCTCTGTCCTTGATTAAACAGCCTAAACCGGTGTGAGCATGCGCAGTGTGCTTTGTTTGGCCTCTGAGTCTGAGAGCTAAAGTTCGAGCCACAGCGGAGTTTTCTCGAAACGGACTCTGGAATCTGGTTGAATTTTGGATTTTTACAAGGATGCTGAGGAGAAACTGATAGAAGACAGTCTCCCTGTCTAAACACGAAGCTGCAGCGAAGGAAAAAGACGTGCGAGATTTCAACGGCAGGAACTCTTCGAGTAAATGTAGCCTACTGACGGAGCCGCAGAGAGAGAGAGTGAGAGAGAGCGGGGACTCAGTGAGCCATACCTGAGAGAATAACAGGTGACTTATCAGTAATTCTATCCAAAAATGTATAAATCTTATAAATAACAGAATTGGTGTCACTCTGGACTGTGTTCCTGCCTTTGATTTGCCGTGTGTTCGCCGTATTTTGAAATAGATCGTCTTTTTTTCATCAAAGTTTGTGTTTTATGGATTTCATCGATCGTTATTTGGAGATATTTAGAGGAGAGGGGAGACCAGAGGAGAATCATGTAGTGGGTTTATTGCTTCAGGGACAATTGTCATTTTTAAAAAAATGTCCTGGACATGGTCTAATATAAGGAGCTGTAACATGGACACTAATGCTGCAGGTAAACTAAAATGTGTGAGTGTATACAAAATAGTTTAAGCTCATTTTTTGTCATCTCAAAACTTTGAACATGTTCATTTACAACTGTTTATAAAGAGAATCCTGTTTAAAGTTCAAATCAGTTTTCTTTTCTTGTAATCACACTGTTAATAATATAATAATGTCAAATAATTTCCAGAATGGTTTATTTTTATTTCTCATGAAAGAAGGGTAAAAAAAATTACTCAAAGGGCATTTCTTGACACATTATTGACAAAAAAGACAGAAAAGAACCATTGTGATAATAATATTGAAGGGGTTAAGTGATTAAATTGTGTGTAAAGTATTTTTTGAACATTTTGAGCACACTGCAATAATACCGTGATAATAATGATAACCGTGATAATTTTGGTCACAATAACCGTGATACAAAATTTTCATATCGTTACATCCCTAATATATATGTATACATGTATATATATGTGTATATACATATGTATATGTATATGTATATATATGTGTATATATGTGTATATATATATATATATATATATATATATATATATATATATATATATATATACACATATATACATATATATACATATATACATATATACATATATATTACATATATATAATTTATCGTTTTCAGATCGAAATCGCAATTTTAGACAATGCAACTTTGTGATCGCCAAAGCTGCAATTTTTTTGCAGCGCTCCTGACTGACTCAGGATCTGTTGTGTCAAGTATTATACACATACTGTTTTACAAATTTGTGGATAATCTATATGTTAAAAGTGCTGGTAAGCAGGTCAACAACACAAAGCCTCTGTTTAGGAGTAGAAGTTAATGACAAAAGAATATTTATCATCACTATTGAATGTGAATAATGTGTTAAGTGTTTTTCATCATTTATTTCCTTACTGTTGTCTGTACTGTAAACAAAGTGAATTTTGCACTGAAGTTTGAGTTGAAAAAAAAAATCGTGAATTGCAATATCTGCCAGAAAAATCAAAATTAGATCTTTTCCTAAAATTGTTCAGCCCTACATATGAATATCCCAGAGCTTGATTTGAAGAAAATCGTGAATCGAATTGAAATTGCAATATCTGCCAGAAAAATCGCAATTCAATCTTTTCCTAAAATCGTTCAGCCCTAATACACACTTTAAGATGAGTTTTATAGCATCAAAATAGGTTATCTATAAATGCTATTCCTTAGCCTTCCGGTCGGGTCGGACGGGGCTGGACTGGCCTGGATACTCAACTTCAGGAACAAGACAATTAAAACTAGAGCAAATTTATATTATTCAGACACGTCTTAGAGCACCAAGCTGTAAGTAGTGATATATGGCCAGCTACAAAACTACGATACTAAGTTTTCTAAAAATTGCTTGTTGTCACACATCAAAAACTAACGCTACGTAACTAGAAAGAGATACATTACCTCATCGCTTTGCATCCTGAAAGTTGTTGAAAAAAGAAGCTGTAAAGCAATGCAGAGTTCTGAGGAAGGTCAGATTTTCATTCATTTAGCATCACAACAACCACACACTTTGGCTTGTGGTGCAAGTTGTAGTCGGAAGTTGGAATTTCTGAGTTCCAAGTAGGAGACTACAACTGAAACGTCCTCCGAAGAGGGAATTTCCTGCTGGGAACTCGGTGAAACCTCGCCACCCCCGAGTTGACAATCGAAGGTGGATGCCCCCAGTGTGAATAGTTATTTAGCTCCTGTAATAATCAATTTATTTGCACTTCTGACTGGGGTGTGTTGCTCTAGATCAGCTGTATACATAGTATTGTTAGACTTATACTCAACAAAAATATAAACGCAACACTTTTGTTTTTGCTCCCATTTTTCATGAGATGGACTCCAAGATCTAAAATTCATTCCAGATAAACAATATTACCATTTCTTTCAAATGTCGTTCACAAATCTGTCTAAATGTTTGATAGTGAGCACTTCTGCTTTGCTGAGATAATCCATCCCACCTCACAGGTGTGCCACATCAAGATGCTCATCAGACACCATGATTAGTGCACAGGTGTGCCTTAGACTGTCCACAATAAAAGGCCACCCTGAAATGTGCAGTTTTTTTTGCTTTATTTGGGGTCCGGGGACTCAGAACCAGTCAGTATCTGGTGTGACCACCATTTGCCTCATGCAGTGCAACACATCTTCGCATAGAGTTAATCAGATGTCAATTGTGGCCTGTTTAATGTTGTTGTGAGGCCGGTTGGATGTACTGCCATATTCTCTGAAACGCCTTTGGAGACGGCTTATGGTGGAGAAATGAACATTCAATGCACGAGCAACAGATCTGGTTGACATTCCTGCTGTCAGCATGCCAATTGCACACTCCCTCAATGCTTGCAACATCTGTGGCATTTTGCTGTGAGACAAAACTGCACATTTCAGAGTGGCCTTTTATTGTGGACAGTCTAAGGCACACCTGTGCACTCATCATGGTGTCAGATCAGCATCTTGGTGTAGCACACCTGTGAGGTGGGATGGATTATCTCAGCAATGCAGAAGTGCTCACTATCAAACATTTAGACAGATTTGTGAACAACATTTGAAAAAAGTGGTAATATTGTTTATCTGGAATGAATTTTAGATCTTGGAGTCCATCTCATGAAAAATGGGAGCAAAAACAAAAGTGTTGCGTTTATATTTTTGTTGAGTGTATATTTACAAAAATGCTGCCATAGTGATAATCACATTCCTCATGTGATATTTGTGAACAACAATGCAGGGTGTGCTAACAACAGCTCACAGATAAGTCTGAGATGATGTCACTCCCCGTTCCATGGTTACTGGAATGCAGCATTACGACAGTCGCCGCGCGTGCTCATGGGTAGCAGAGTCTTTATGTCGCCGGTAATAGATTCTCCTCATAACACCTTTAAGTAATGTTACAGTAGATGCGTTGTGATGTTTGAGTAGGCTAATGCTGGCCTTCAAAGTAAATGTCATTTGATTGATTATAAACATTTGTGTTCATAATATTCCCAATGTAAGACATGTTTGAAGTTAATATTAAGCAATAAGGTGGAGGGAATAAGATACAACCTTGCAAACAATAGTAATAGTGGTCACTACCAAAATAGTTCAGTCACAACCGAAACAGTGCAGTCACAACCGAAACACTGGGTGTTTTGTAAAAAATAAAAGATATTGAGTCATCAACTAACATTTTATGATGACTATCCTTTAAATGTATGTTCAATTTCATAACTCATTAACTCTGAGATCCATATAATCAGTGGAATTCATTTTACAAGAAAAGATAGGATTTTGATTTTGATGAGTCTTAGAAATTGAACTTTGGAAAATTTTTAAAATATTGTTTTTATTGATTTTGTTGTAAAACCCTTCAAGCAAAATTTGTAAAAAATATTCTTTAGAGGGTGCATAGAAGTACAATATGAACAGATTAATATAATACCTTTTATTGCAGTGTGTTGCTATGTTTCGGTTGTGACACATTTTGAGAGTAGAAAAAACATTTCAAGAACAGGCAGAAATTAAAATATGAATATTGACTGCACTGTACAAGATATATGTACATTAGATATGGTACAACATATGTATGGAAAAAGTTTTGGGAAAAAAAACACTTTGAAAAAAAAATTTCCAACCCTGTACTTTGGACAAATTCGGTAGAATGGCCCATATATGTATGTGTGTGTATATAAATGTGTACATATGTGTGTGTATATAAATGTGTATATATGTATATATGTGTGTATATATATATATATGTGTATATATATATGTGTATACATATGTGTATATATATGTGTGTATATATATGTGTATATATATGTATATATATGTGTATATATATGTGTATATATGTGTATATATGTATATTTATGTATGTATATGTATGTATGTATATATGTATATATATATGTGTGTATATATACATGTATATATATGCGTATATATATGCATATATATGTATATACAGTCATGGAAAAAATTATTAGACCACCCTTGTTTTCCTCAATTTCTTGTTAATTTTAATGCCTGGCTCAACTAAAGGTACATTTGTTTGGACAATTATAATGATAACAACAAAAATAGCTCATGAGAGTTTAATTTAAGAACTAAGAACTATTCATTTTCCATGGTTTTCTTGATAATAACCAAAATTACTTAAATTCTTACATCAATAGCTATGGCATTGTACCGCCAAAAACACTACTTTTAAGCATTCCATGTTTTCTTTTCTGTTTGCTTTAAACACATGATACACACAAGAGTTAATACTTGATTGCATAACCATTGTTTTTGATGATGCAGCCATGCGTCTTGGCATGCTCTCCACCAGCTTCTGACATTGTTCTGCTGTCACAGCAGCCCATTCCTGTTGGACAAATTCAAACAAATTTTCTTTGTTTTTGGGCTTGTGGTTCTCCATTTTGAGTTTGATGATTTTCCACAGGTTTTCAATTGGATTAAGATCTGGTGATTGAGCAGGCCAAGGCATGGTGCGTAATGTTGTGGTTCTCCATCCAGGCTTTTAACTGACCTTGCCGTGTGGCAAGGGGCATTGTCTTGTTGGAAAATCCAGTCATTCGAGGCAGGAAAGAGTTTTCCAGCTGATGGAAGAAGACTGTTTTCAAGGGTAGTCCTGTACATGACCTGGTTCATTCGCCTTCACACAATTGCATTTGCCCTGTTCCACTCAGACTGAAACAACCCCAGATCATGACTGATCCACCCCCATGTTTTACTGTAGGGCAAGACAGTCTGGGTTGTAAGCTTCTCCAGGCTTCCTCCTAACCAGTAAGTTGGCTGGAGTGGGCATCAATTCAAAATTGGATTCATCACTGAAGAGAACCTTAGCCCAATCATCAACAGTCCAATCCTTGTGGTCTCGAGAAAAGAGTAACCGGGCCTTCCTCTGCCTTTCATTGATGAAGGGCTTCTTGCGTGCTCTGTGTGATTTCAAACCAGCTTCAACAAGTCGGTTTCGAACTGTCCTTGCTGAACAAGTCACATTTCTCGACAGTGCCCACTCATTTTTAAGGTTCCTGGAGGTCTGACCACGATTCCTGACACAGGAACGGATGAGTGCACGGTCATCTCGTGGGGTAGAAAGACGTTTCCTGCCACGGCCAGGTAGCAATTTGGTAGTGCCATGTTCAGCTTTTTTTATTTTGTTGTAATGAACTGCTGTCTTGGAGATCTTCAGTTTTTTCGCTACCTGTCTCTCACTCATGCCAATTTCCAGCAGTGCCAAGATGGCTGCCTTTGTGGCTTCACATAATTCTTTTGTTTTAGGCATTATGTGAGAGCTGACAACTTCTGAGTTGTGCTACGGCTTGAATGTAAGCAGGAAACCACTCTAGGCCTTTGCATGTGCAGTGCTGCTTGTGACATGAAATGGCCTCTTATATACCCTGGGAATCAATTAAGCTTAAGAATGTCAAATAGGACATAAAGTATTATGTGACCAGCTGCATTTTTTGTTGTGTTCATTGTATTATACGTTTGGTGGTACCAGATATTAGAATGAACAAGAAATTGAAGAAAACAAGGGTGGTCTAATAATTTTTTCCATGACTGTATATATATGTGTGTATAAATATATGTATATATGTATATATATATGTATATGTGTATATGTATATATATGTGTGTATATATGTATATATATGTGTATATGTATATATGTATATATGTATGTATATATGTGTATATGTGTATATGTGTATATATATATGTATAAATGTATATATATGTATAAATGTATATATATGTATAAATGTATATATATGTATATATGTATATATGTGTATATATATGTATATATGTATATATATATGTATATATGTGTGTATATATGTATATTAGGGGTGTAACGGTACACAAAAGTCACGGTTCGGTACATACCTCGGTATGGGGGTCACGGTTCGGTACGTTTTACGGTACAGTGGGGGAAAAGTAACAAAAGGTCACAAATGTACCAGAATATCTTTTTTTTATTAACTATGAGCATACCACAGCTTACTGCAAAGCTTCCTACCATCTCCTGCTATAAAAGTAAAAAAATAAATAGAATAAAACATAAAAGAAACGTTTTAGGAGGGCTCTTTTAACATATATTCGTGTTCATACAGAGGAAAAGTAAAATAAAATCATACAATAGTGCTTTACTGAGGTAGTCAAGTATAAACTGGTAATATTAGTTTCCTTTGTTAATAGTTACCAAACACTTTCATTGTTGTATTGCACAGTTGGAGAGATCCTAATTGCCTTCGTCTTTTTTCTTGCCCTGTCAGTGTTATTACCATGGATTTTTTTTTACAGTCTATGGTTATTACTCAGAGTCTGGTTAAATGCAGCGGGGATACGCTGTTGCACTATAGACGTTTTTTCCTCACAACAGTGACGGACATGTCGGGATGATGTTGCCTCCTGTATGTAATGTGTGTCAGCATGTTAGATGCATTACCCGCGACGTACGTCACCTCCATGAACATCGCCGACAGACGGTCGTTGTCCAGTCCACCACTCTTTTGCCATCGTTGCTGTATTGCACTGGGAATCCAAACTTTTCCCACACAGCAGATTTATACGAGGCTGGCGGTCTTCCAACTCCACACACTGCATCTCTCATCCATCATTTAAGTTTGTACTTTCTTCTTCGTTTTTTTACCTGCTTCTTCTTCCTCTTCTTCTGTGGTAATGGCGGTGTCTGCCAGCATTGAGGCTCATTACCGCCACCAAAGATTGGAGTCAGGACCTTTTTTTTCTTTTCTTTTTTTTTGTTTTACTTTCGTGTATTCGCCGTGAGATTGTGTGTACCGTCCGTGACCTGCATCGTGATTTGCACGATTTAATACAAATACCGTTACACTCCTAATGTATATATATATATATATGTATATATATGTATATATGTATGTATATATGTATATATGTATATATGTGTATATATATGTGTACATATGTATATATGTATATGTATGAATATATGTATGTATATGTATGTTTATATGTATGTATATATATGTATATATGTATGTATATATGTATATATGTATATATATATGTGTATGTATATATATATGTATATATATGTATATATTTATATATTTATACACACATTTTCCTTCTCACCAGCCCCTAATTATTGCTATTCACTGCCTACTTAATGCCATTTGTAATGATGATCTTTGTGGATTTTTGCTGCCACCTTACTTGCATATTTATTTTTGTATCACCTTGTTATAATGAACTCTGCTAAAGGCATACATATTATTCACTTAAACATTAGAAGTTTATTACCTAAAATTGACTTATTGAGATCATGGCTGACCTTTAATAAACCTCATGCCATAACTCTTTCTGAAACCTGGCTAAACAGCAATATCTCTGATGATGAATTGATGATTGATAACTATACCTTATATAGAAAAGACAGGGGCTCAAGAGGAGGGGGTCTATTGACATATGTATTCTCAAATTTGACTGCGGAACCTATTTTACCAACTGTGAGTCCTCGACAATTTGAATGCCTTTTTGTCAAAATTATTTTACATGACAATAACCGACCCATCATAGGAAATATTTATAAACCTCCCAATACTCCAACGGAGACAACTGAATGTATTCTATCCACTATCAACTCTTTAGACTGTACCAATGAAAAAATCACTTTAGGTGATTTCAACTCCAACTGGGCAGATCACCCATCTTGTAATGATCGTAATCATTTCGACAGCATTAATTTAACTCAACTTATAAAGGAACCTACAAGAGTTGGCCCAAGTTCTTCTTCTCTTCTTGATTGGATCCTAGTCTCCCATCCCGGCAGAATTATACAGTCTGGGGTATTACCTGACTCTTTTAGTGACCACTCGATTATTTTTTGTGTTTGGAAAATCAAATTGCCTGGTTCTCCTCCCAAATTCATCAAAGTGAGAAAAACCAGTAACATCAGTGTTGAACTCTATATCCAAGATATCTTAAACATCGACTGGGAAAGATTTCAACTTATACCAACTGTTGAAGATGCATCGACCTACACCTCTACACAGAACTTGTTGAGATAATTAATGAACATGCTCCCTTGACAGTAATTAAAGTCAAAGGACGACATTTGCCCTGGATTAAAGGAGATCTGATACACTTATTTAAACAAAGAGATAAGGCATGGAAAAAATACCGTACAACAAATGATTTGTCAGACTTGAACACCTATAAAGAATTGAGGTATAAATGTAAAACCAATACTAGAAATGCTAAGGGAAATTATTATTAAGGACTGTCTTTCAAGTAATTTCAAGAATCCAAAACAATTTTGGAAGAGAATGGACTGTTTAACCAATAAACCCCCACAAAACCAAACCATTCATATTAAATTAAACAACAAAACTGTCAGTGAATCAGTATCTATTGTGGAGGCATTTAGCCAACACTTCTCTGCAATCAGTTGACCTCTGCCAGATGTTGCAGTTCCTTTTCATTTAGAAGTATCACACCAACTTAAGTTCAACAGGTCATTGTTGGCCTAAGCTCTGGATGCAGTGCTGGTCCAGATGGTTTGGAGATCAAGTTCTTTAAACTTGCATCTCATGCCCTTTCATTTTCCCTGGCTGATCTATTTAACTTATCTTTAGCAACTGGTAAAACTCCCTCATGCACCATGAGGAAATGCGCCAGAGTAACCCCTATCCATAAAGGTGGTGACCCTACAGACATCAATAACTATAGACCCATTTCAATTATCAACATCATAGCAAAATATTTGAAAAACTTATCTTTAATCAACTATCTAAATATATTAATGACCATAACCTTCTATCACCACATCAATCTGGTTTTAGACCAAACCACTCAACCACCACTGCTCTTCTAAAATTTACCAACGACATACCATCGGCAGCTGATAGGAATATGCCAACAGGTGTTATATTCATTGACCTGGCTAAGGCATTTGATACGGTAGATCACTACCTGCTTTTGGACAAACTACATGATATTGGTCTTTCAACTGACTATTATTTTTAAATCTTTTCGTCATCATAGAAGTCAGTGTGTCACTCTTCAGGGAATTCAGTCAGACTTTAGAATTATTGACAAAGGTGTACCACAAGGTTCATTTTTAGGACCACTACTGTTTTCTGTCTTCAACAATGACCTCCCACAAATCTGTTCTCACTCTCAGATTCAGCTATATGCAGACGACACTGTCATATACTCCTCCGGATTGGACATTTCTCAGATTAAACTTTCATTACAAAAGGATTTTAACTTAGTCCAAAAATGGTTCTTTGCCAACAAATTTCTTCTGAATGAGAAAAAATCATATTCTATATTGTTTTGTTCTCGACCTAATTCCCTGCCTTTAACAATAAATTCTCTGGATGAAACAGCATTACAAAAAGTAGAAAAGTTCAAATATTTAGGCCTTTGGCTAGATTCACAGCTATCCTTCAAATCTCACATCAATTCAATCTCTAAGAAAATATATGGTCGTCTAAAATCACTCTTTCGCTCTGTTGAATGTTTTTCCTTGCAAGTTCGGAAAAGAATCACAACGCAGTTGCTACTGCCAGTCCTTGATTATGCCAATGTAATCTATAGTAACACCCCAGAAACAAATCTTCGTCCTCTCAATGTCTTATATAATAGTCTCTGCAGATTTGCCCTGAGGTGTCCATACAGGACCCACCACTGTTTAATGTATGAATCCTTGAACTGGCTGGCCCCCAATGACAGAAGGAAATTTCATAGGTTATTATTTACGTTTAAATGTATCCATTTCAATTTCCCAACATATTTAAAGCAGTTTCGAATTCCTTTCAATTCACAATATAACCTAAGACATACTGATCATTTATTTTTCTCAACTCCAAGAATTAGGAAAGAAATTGGACGTTGTGCATTTCAATTCAAAGCTCCATCAGACTGGAAGAACTTACCCCACTCACTTAGATCTATTTCCTCCTTTCATATTTTTAAATCATCTCTATTTATATATTGCCAAACATCCTATTCTTGTTATTAATTCTCTTTCTCTGCTGGACTCAGTTGGTCTGGACTTATATTTGCCTGTTTCCGCCTGTGTACCCCATATCTACATGTACTTACTGTGCCTAATCTGGTGCCTTGTACTCTGATGTTGAGTGTAATATGTGAGAATGTACTGATTAGCATGCGTTAATATAGGTATATTTATATAAGTATGCATATGTATATTTACATGTATAAGTATGCGTATATGTATATTGTTTATCACTGGCTGATTGATAGGTGGCTTTGCTTGAGGGAGCATTTGGTGTGAGAAACTGTGAGTGTGTATGTGTGCGTGTGGTGTGTGTGTCTTCTGTGTTTAAACGTTTTGATTTTTCTCTAATTATGATTTTGTAATACTGATGATCATACTATGTGTTGTAAGGACCCCCTCGAAAATGAGATGAGCATCTCAAGGGGTTATCCTTGAAATAAACAAACATATAGTCTGGTCTTGCAGAGTCTTTATCATACTATCATGTTAGTTTATTTAGAATCAGTGTAAAGTATTTTATGTTCGTTATTTTATGAATCTCTCTCAATACGCTTTAAATTAAAAGGGAAAACTTTAACTTTTGTTTTTGTGTAGCTTATGTTTTTTTTTTTGTTTATTTCTTTTAACAAAAATTCTTGACTCCAACATGACAAGCAGACAAGTACCATTCTTTTGACTGTGCGTACAGTAACAAAGAAGAGATAGACAAAGGCTGCAAACTGCTGGTAGCTTAGCTCCAATGCTGGGGGTATATAAGTAACAAATTAGCCTACCTCTGCCAACAGTCATCAAAAAACTGTAGACGGACCTGTGTGCTTGTTGCATTTTTTAAGTTTATCAATCAAACTATCGAATCAGTTCTTCCTTATGTAAAGAAAAAACCCTGAACATTTAAAAAAAAATCGACTCGTAACTTTTTTGAGCCTTCTAGCAAACAGACAGACAAATCTCAGCCAAACTATGACCTCCTTGGCAAAGACAATAATGGAAACTACCACCTGCATCCACAAATCAATACCTAAGTTAAGTTAAACAGAGGAAGTTCAAATTAGAGAAGCTACAAAGAAGCACAGAAAAGTTTTTTTCTGCATGAAGTATAGCTGTGTAGGTTCTTCAGGGAATGGCTTATGGGTCACTTGAAATTAATTAAACTAATTCTAAATATGAACAGATGTTATTCATAGTAAAAAAATTAATGTGTGAACACCACTGGATGGTCAGTTTCTTCATAATATTTATCAAATCACCCAAGATGTGATGAGTAGGAAAAAACTGGCAAAATGAGACCCTCCACAGCTGATGAGGTTTATTATAGTTTTTTTGTAGACTTCAAAACTCTAACACCCTGAGCCTGAGCTGGAAAATGCTTCTTTTTAGTCCCTATATTTTGAGTTTGACTTTGTGTGCTCGTGTCAACTTTAGAACTTGCTTCTAACGTTTGTTTATGTGATACATTTTTTATGCTCTAATGGATTCAGCCCCGCAGCATTTTGAAATAAGAAAGAAAGCATTGAAGTTGCCTGTTACCTTGCACATTTAGAAGCCACAACTCTACTGGGTAGTATGACCTGTTGGTGAGGGTTCAAAGTCAATAAAGACAGCACACTTTGAAATATCAGCATGCAGCCATCATCCCATTCTTGGATTTCTCTGCCTGGGGGATTAACCAGGCAATCCTTTGGTCCCTGATCCACTTCGTTAACCATCAAACTGCAACAACACTGCGCCCAGTCTTCCCTAGTATGCTTTTCACTTTTGTATGTTGTACCATTTTGGCTATAGTGAAGTCCAGCTTCAGATTTTAAGCAGACACAAACTGACCTTCTGTGGCCTTCCTTCATGCATCAGCTCCAAAGATAAGTATAGAGAAAGATAACCTGAGGTGAATAGGTTGACAAGAGTGGGTGTTCCAGATGCAGTGGTTTGGAAGAAAATGAATAGTGGGATATGGAACAAAAGCATGATTCAGGAACTACTCTGTGAACTTGGAAACTTCTTCAGAAGTTGGCTCCTGTGCTTCTATGTCAGTATATTCAGCTCCTTTCTGCCTCCATTTCTTTTTTCTGGTCTCTAACTGACACTCCCCGTTCACTTCTGTTTTTTTATTCTTTACCTCATCCCCTGGCAAGGCTATTGCATTTTCTCTCCTGCCATACACACACACACGCACACACCCACTCACACACACACACACTTAGACATACAGCCCCATGCTGCAGCCTCCACCTTCAATTTAATCCTAATGCCCAATTTAAATTATGTTTATTAGACCTCTCTCAGTGGGAGTTAGAGGAAATGAGACGTAGGGCTTTCTGTCTTTCAGCTGTGTGTATGTGTAATGAGTCTGCAGTGGTGGAGGTTTGAATATGCTCAAAAGAGAGAACAAAATTATGTATTCAGCTGTGTTTGAAGGTGTTGTTTATTTGCAGGGGTCTTTACAATGTGACAGCATGATTGCATTTTCAGGTTTAAACCGTATCAGAGAATCCTTTTATTAATAGCTGATGCAAGAAAACAGCAAAATAAAAGCTATGATTGAATATTTTTGCATTTTTCCAGCAGAGCTTTCTCTCGAGGAACCCCTCCCTCATTTGTCATTCCCTTCTGTCAATCAACTGATTGGCTCATAATATTGGTGACAAACTGTCCAGCAATGTGAATGAATCCTTGCATTGTGGTTTCATTCCCCCCCTTGTCTGCATTATCTTTTCCGCTGAGCACTGTGTCCGATGATAGTGTTGAAAATACCAATGCATTTTTTTTCTAGCAGTCAGAGGTACGTGAATATGAATCACTGCTATAGTGACCATTACCAGCCCTCCATGTAGGCTACTCCATCGAATCAGACTTTATTTACCCCTGATGTGAGCTGAAGGGGAGGGCCGTGCCACACCACAGTGCGAAGGAAGGGGAAATAGTTACAGACAGGACGATACAAGACAAACGGAAGGGAGGACAAACAAGTACTGTTATTGATTTGAGATAGCAGTTCAAGTGCTGTGCTGATCTAAGTCCATACAGGAAGTAAAGAATGTGAGAAACCGGGCACACCAGAGATGTGGGGTATTGATAGTAGGGGGGTTGGGTCACATTGATGAGATATGGAGGTGCATGCATCACAGGACGTGAGAAGATGTGTAAGAGTGCTTGACTCAGCATGTTCTGACAGGATCAATCATTTCTGTTCGTTAGTCTCGACAGGAGCTTGAGTATCTGTACAGGCATGCATGAATGTGAGGTGGTCACCAAATACCCAAGTAGCTGCCCCTGCACAGAGAAACCTTGGCCGCGGGCACCCCCAGGCCACCAGGGCACCCGAGACCCACCACACACGGTCCCCAAAGCTAACGGGCCCTGGAACAGCCTCAGGACTCAAGGGGGCACACCTGCCTCCCCAACGGCACCTGGCCCCGGGGGTCCAGGGCGGAAGCCCCCCGCAGACATGCATTGTAGTTTCATATTATGAGCCTAAGTGTTGCCCTGTCAATAATATGGAACAGAAATGCTGGTTCCTGCACAATGTAAGTTTTATAAATGTGCCAGAGAAATTTTGTTGACCACATTTATCCATGACAAAAAAAGAAAGGATAACTTGCTCAATACAAACCTCATTGCCAAAATTGGGACATGTCAAATTTAAATAAGAACAGAATATAATGATACGCAAATCCTGCAAGTATTTGCTCATTTTGAATTTGCCACTTGTTCCAGAAAAACTGGGACAGAGGCATGTTTAGTATTGGGTCACATCATATTATTTTTGACAACACTTGGTAAGCATTTGGGAACTGAGAACACAATTGTTGAAACTGTGTAGGTGTAATTCTTTCCCATTTTTGCTTGATGTACAACTTGAGTTGCTTAACAGTATGAGATCTCTGTTGTCACATTTGGGCTTCATAACGTGCAACACATTTTCAATGGGAGACATGTCTGAACTTGCAGGCAGGCCAGTCAACTACCCTTATTCTTTTACTGCGCAGTGACGCTGTTCCAACACATACAAAATGTTGCTTGGCATTTCCTTGCTGTAATAAGTAGGGACATCCCTACAAAATGATGTTGCTTGTATGACAGCATAGGTTGCTCCAAACCTGTATGTGCCTTTCAGTATTAATGGTGCCCTCACAGTTACCCATGCCATGGGCATTAACACCCCCCCATACTATCACAGATACTGGCTTTTGAGCTTCTGTAGTTAGTTTCTGGGGGATCCGGAGGCGTTCCCAGGCCAGCTGTGAGACATAGTCTCTGCAGCCTGTCCTGTGTCTTCCCTGGGGACCGCCTGCTGGTGGGAGGCTCCTGTCCCGGAAAACCTCATCAGCAAGGCGTCCAGGAGGCATCCCAACCAGATGCCAAGCCACCTCATCTGGCTCCTCTAAACAGGAGATGCAGCGGCTCTACTCTGAGCCCCTCCCAGATGACTGAACTTTTGACCCGGGAGAGCCCAGCCACCTTGCAAGGGAATCTCACTTTGGCTGCTTACTTGTGATCAAGTTTTTTTCGCTCAAGACCCACAGTTTGTGACAATATGTGAGGATAGGGTTGAAGATCGAGTGGTAAATTGGGAGATTCACCTTGTGGCTCAGCTCCCTTTTTCACCATGACAGACTGGCGCAGGGCCCAGATCACTGTCAACTCTGCACCGATCCACCTGTCAATCTCCTGGTCAATCCTTCCTCTTCTCATGAACAAGACCCCGAGGTACTTGATCTCGTGCTGTGTCACACTCTGTAATGCTTCTTCACAGACATTTAACTCTGTAAAATGACACAAAAATCACAGGCATATATTACGAGCAGAATTCAAGCAATGCATCAGGGTGTATGAGCCGTAATGCATGTTTAAAAGCACTGTGAAAAGGCTTACTGAAAGGACTCTCACACCAGGACTTCCTTCGATCAGGGAAAAGAAAGGAATCACATGTTCATAACAGTATTTACCCACTTTGTTGTCACTTACAGGGATTATCAATTCTTTAAACTGCTGCATGTTGATTTTGCTACAATTTTTGATGTCTTCTTTCTCTGCTAATTTCAAACCTCTACCCTTCAACTGTGTACACAACAGATTGAGTTGGGTTGCACATGTCTTTTACACATCAAAAACAACTTTTTAAAAACATTTTAAAGCATTTTATTGCCTCGGCAGGAGATAAACATAAGAATTAAAACAACTTGGCCAGCAGTGTAACACCGTTGTGCTAACTATCAGTCATTACGGTGTTTTTTGAGTGAATTGTTTTAAAATTTTCATATTTGTCATAAACACTTGCACAGACCCAAAGTCTCTCCATCAAACAAGCTTGTGGTCTAAAATGTCACACTTGTGCTTGAAATCAGAGAACGATGATTTAAAAAAAATCTGTTTTAAATTGCTTGGCATGTTTTACTGAGGTCTGAGTTATGTTTCTTTCCCTCTCCCCCTCCTGTAAGTTCTGAGTGATGTGAAGCTGCTGCTATAAACGTCTATTTTACCTTTTATATGTCAAAACCTTTTAGACAAAGGAACAACTGGAGACTTTTGTTGTGTATAATTTACTGACATACAATGTGTGTGTAAATTGACTGTGCATCAGGGGAGATACGATGAGCACTGTTAATGAATAACACAGTGAGGTAATGCCTTATACCCGGAAGGATCTTGTTCAGTATTAGTGCCAGTTGTCGAGTAAATTTATGATCACTCAAAATTAAAAAGCTAAAATATAAAAAACAAGTTCTCACTCACATTGGGTAAGGTTAAGGATGGAGATTTTGTCCTCTTTCTTCAGTGAGTAGCTCTTGTTGCCACAGCCTTAAGGTAAATCCTTTAACAGCTGCAATATTTCACCCAGATGTGTTTTGGATAAAGTATGAAACCAGTGTTTTTGGAGCTTTGGGCAAATGTCGCAACAAACATCAGTCCAGCAGATTTTAGCCCCCCAGCTCAGTGCACAATTTGTATTTTCATTGTTTAAGATTTTGAAGTATTTCCGCACAAAGCTGGTGAAGACATTGTTTTATGTGTCTCATTCAGATTGTAAAGACACAAGTTGCTGCTTTTTCATAAATTAATATAGGACAATAATGCTGGGTGAAAATCACAATTTGTGGGTGGAACTGTGCTTTTCTAGTCTGTCATATAGACCCACTGCATATTGAGAAAATTTAGATTGGTATTGTGCTACAATCGGGAGATACTGACAGGTATTCCACACACTGTGTGCAACTCTGTGAATGCTGTCACTTAGAATAGGTTTGATTGGATTTAAAAAAGGAAAATCAAAAATGACAGAAGTATGGCATGACAAAAGCGTGACAACCTTGTCCATCAAAATGACAAGATTGTGTGGCAAAAATAGGTTAACACAACCTCAGGTCAGAAAAAGTAGAAAGATATATCGTCTATCCAGCAATGTCATTTTTGAGCTGTGTACTTTTCACAGATAGCCTCCTAAATTGCTTTTCTTCTGGCCATGCAGATATGTGTCTGCTCGAGTTCACCAGTGTGTTTATTTACCTCAAACTCCTTGGCCTCAAAATTCATTTGTAATTTACGTCCACTCTGCAGTCTCAAGCTCTCCGTGGTGACAGTTGGTAGCACATACAAAATCCTTCCTTAAAAAGGGCAGTGTGCACCACTTTTGCACCTGTTATCAATTGTGCATGCAGTCATTGTAGATCACCCATAACACGCCCACTAATAACATGGAATCTTTTTAGCTAGAGAAAGCAATTTATTTCTTGTTATTGGGGATCTTAGTCGATTCAGCCCAATATCTGTTATAGGAAGATCCATCTTGCAAAGCACCAAGGTGTCAAAGCTGCTCATAGTAAGAAAATGCCCAAAACATTTTGCCATCTTTTAGAGAAATGGGGTTGTTATAGGTGAGATCTAGTTGTGCTAAAAGTGAGAAATGACGACATGCCTCTGAGTAGGCCATGAGGAATGTAACAAACAACATTTATAAAACCGCCTTTCAAGTTCTTTCTATTAAAAGGTTTGAACCACTTCAGACACTGTCTCTGAGTTGTTACCTAAATGGATATTTAATATGTTCAATGAATTTGTGAAACAGTCCATCTGGTGTGCCAGGTGACCATTAAAAGGTATACAGTGTTAAAATCTGTCAAAGATAAGCAGGGTTGAAGCAAGTGCACATACCAAATACAGTGACATAATGATATAATGATGTGTTCAGGCCCAGTTTAAAGAAATGACCATGAGCAAAAGGAAATACAATGTCAAAATGCATTTTTCTTCCTTTTTTTTGAGGGAACATGAAAGACAAATCACATTTTTGGATATTTGGCCTTCCTCCAAGTCCACAATATGTGTGAGTAGATATAATATAAATGTAAATTACATAAATGTAAACTCATGGTATTTGGCGAGCTGTTGAGTCTGTGGGTATACTGTTGTGTAGCATCATTTGCATAAGCCTACCTCTACCTGAGTATCCCCATCCTCCAACTTGAAACATTACTTTGTGAAGTGCCACCATTTTTGTTTTCACTGTCAGCAAGAGATTGGCATATACCATGTCTAGACCCAAACCTATCACTGCTTGGTTAGGGTTAGGCTACCAGCCTCAGAAGACCGAATGGACCAGTGGATTAATCTTAATTTTGAATGGAATGAGCCAGCTACAGTCAGCTAAAACCTGTAGGCTACATGTGTGCCTATCACTGCATGCCCGACTGCTTCTCCAACTTCAGTCACAGAACTGGCCACTAGGCTGTTCCTGAATTCGAGTACAGTACCAACGATCCATCACCAAACCTGATGATGGAAATGTGTATATTTTGATGCTGTATAGCATTCATTTTGCTTTATGTTTGTTCCTGTTAATGTTTACTTCTTGAAAGTCTGAGGGGGAAACTTCAAAGTATGAATATTCCTAAATTAGTCAGGAAAAGTTTAACAGTTGGCTGAATATAATCAGTCCAATACACACCCCATTACCCCTCTGTTTCATGTAACATTAGCCAGGCTAGGCTGTGGCTGTATTCCACTGCGCTGACTAAGCAGAGGTTAGCATGTTGTGTGTTAGCCTGTCATGTTTGAGGGAAACAAGCTTTGCTCTTATCTGGTAACCTGCATGAATTTGCCATTCATGTGTGTGCAGGACTGTCATCCCCAAATTCCACATAGCGAACGCACTGGAAATCATACTGCAGAGACTTTCACTTCCTTTTTAGTCTATCAGAGCATTTCCACTGCTGGCACACCAGTTCAGCAGCAGCATGTGGCTGGAGCAGCAGTGTGCATTGCTCTGCTCGAGATACTTCTTCTTTGTGGTGTTTAACAGCAGTTGGCCACCATTTTCAATGGGATGTTTTCGCCTGCTCGGGATACATTGCAGGTCTATTATTAAGTCTCCATTGTATGTACTGTGTTGGCCGCTGCTATGCTGTAGTTCATGAACATATGTAGACTACCCATAACTAGCCAATCTGAGCAGTTAGAGCCTGATCTACTAGGACCCAAAATAACAGGTGCTAAACTGCATGTGCAAACTAAAAAATTACATGTACAATTAGTGGGCATGTTTCGGGTGATCTACTATCACTGCATGTGCAATTCATAACAGGTGCATGAGTGGTGAGGACCGCCTCCTTTAAAGAGGATTTTGCGTGTGCTACCAGCTGTCACCAAGGAGAGTTTGAGAGAGCAGAGTGGCGTAAATGGAAAAACAAAGTCTGAAGCCATGGAGTTAGAGGCAAATGAACTGAATGAATTTTTTTTGCAGCAGATCATTTTGACAAACAAGATTGTCCCTTTTCCCCCATGCCTAATTTTCCTTTTCTGATTGTAATTAAACATAATCAAAACTGCAGCATTCACACAGTTACACAGCTTCATCATCAATAACCTCTCATGTTAAGAGCAGTCTTACAGTAAGGCACACAGAATGGGTAACTGTTGCCTTTTATGTACTGGCTGTGTCACATTCTCTACGCACTGACAGCCTCTAAACTCCACATCAGTGTGAAGAGAGCAGAATACAGTCAGCTCTGAGTGACAAACTGAGTGATTATGGCTATGAAGATTACTTTTTAATTATTATACACAGATTACATGACCTCCTGCTTGATGTGGAGTGCAAAGCAGAGAGGGTTTACTTTTTCGCATGCGTCTGCATGGCACACTGGATTTTTCCTCTTTTTCCAGTCCTTCATAATGACTGACAGCCTCCAAGATTTCTGTTTTTCATCCAAAATATTCAGTCAGTGATGGAAAATATTCAATTAATGTGACCCCTGTTTGCCACCATGATCGCAGCTCTCCGTCCCTGACACTGTGCCCTGTTTTGCACCTGCTTTTTCAAACATACAAACTTCAGATTCAAAAACACCGCTGGCAATCACTTGCAGGTTTGATAAATCACATTGTGGGTGCTAAGTGATCATATTTGCATCTCCTCCTCCCAGTATATTATGCAGTCTGATCATCTGAATGTATTCTGCATACACATGAGGGCAAACAAGCTAAATTAACTGCGCATGCTAATTTTCTCATTTGATAGACGTAATCCTTGGTGCATCCTGTCACTTGATCAGATTTGCACGTGCCATCACGTTTAAACGTGTTTTTATACATGCAAACCTTGAGTAGATTGGGCCCTTAGTGTGGAAAGAATAAAGCTGTGCTTGATTCATGGGCTTTTTGGACCAAAATCATGTTACTAATGTTTTTATGAAGACATCAAGGATCTTTGTTAATCTGCAGAAAAGGGGTATATGTCACCTTTAACTTTTCACTAAACAACAAGAAAGTACTGACAGTAGTGCCGATAAAGACGTCCTTGTCAGGGAACAGCATTAGGTGTATTGTTTCCAATTAAAGTCGACACAAATAAAAGTATGTTTTAATGCTACAGTTTTTCAGTCATATTCATTTAATAGAAACTTTTTAAAATTAAACTGAACAGGAACTTAAGAAGACAAATATACATATGGGTTTTTAAAGATGTAGTCTTGGACTAAACTTGTGATGAAAAGTAGCTGTTAAAACCATCACTTGTCCTTTTCCAAGAGTTTTTTCTTTAACTCATTCAGTGTATCATTTCTGTGGCCTTTCAGTTTGCAGTACTATTTTATTTCATAGAGGTACAGGTATATCCAGATGAATGACTGTCAGGAGAGAAAAAAAGTCATAAAATGATGCAAGTCATTCATAAATTCCTCCTACGCTTTAATATCCTGTGCTTGTTCTTGCTGTCTACCTCAGGGCCTTTGGGTGAATATGAAAAACGGATGATTCTCATTTTTATATTTCCATTCACTCTCAAATGGGTGGATGTGAACAATTATATTATTCAAATATTTAGATATTTTTTTCTCCTCCTTAAATTCATCAAGCAAGAATATGGTGTTTGAAAGTGGTGACACAGTGGTTTCAGTTGCCAGAGAATTTCTTCTGGGTCCCGCTGAGTGATGCCGACTTGCATCAAAGAATGCTGCCAAATTATACGCAAGTGCTGCCAAGAGAAAGCTATGGTGGCGTTATGGCCACCAGTGACAAAAGTCAATTTAAAGTTCAGTCCAACTCACAAATTCTCAGGACTGTTTCATTTTTGTATTCACCCATGCACCTGGTAGTTTGTGTCTCTAGTTGACATCGGAACATTTGGCTGATGTGGCTGTGAAGATTCCTCATCCATATTCACACAGTTTCCTTAGGTTCTGCTTCACTTCTCACACACAAACATCCTTGAACGCACAAACACAAACACACACAGTGGGGTACATGTACACAAGGGCCCTGTGTATCTCCGTCTTGCCTTGGATCTCCTAATCCTCCATGGCTGAATACAGTCCAAGTGAGCAAGGACCAAGTCATCTGAACTTTGATGGACAGCCAAAATGTTTTAGAAATGCAAATGCATGCTCAGAATTCAGAATACTGAGTGGAGCTTTGACATCTTTTTTCAAGCAGTAAAGGCCCTAATTTTGTATGCTGGTTTGTCGTAGTTATTTTGCAAAGTTTGGTAACTAAAAACTCTTCCCATTGCAAACAGCCAAGTTACCGTTCCCATCAATATTCATCATTTTAAATTTAAATGATCAATGATTCACAGGCATCAGCATTTAATTAACATAAATAACTTCCTGCAGAACCTGCAGAGAAAAAACACTTCATGTGGTTAGATGACCAGCAAACTCAAGTGCTTACCATTCATAACAAACAGTGGCCCATCATGGTTGGTCGACTCTTCTTTTGGAAAATACTGTGTGTTGTGATATATTTATAATAAACAGCTATAAACAGTGTGATTAAAGGTCTGTGGGAGTCCCTCTCCATGGACAAGAGTATTTATGATTGCTCCGTATCATTAAGTATTTTGGAAATGTTAAACATTTCTCAAACTCCTTCCATAGTAGTGCTTTGCAACCAGATTGCCACCGATGAAAGCCACAGTTTTATCTAAGGACTTCATTTGGAGCCAAGACGTGCAGAAAAAGCTGGCTGATCTAACTGCTAAATGAATACGAGTCCTGCTTGTTGCAGCACTTAGCATTTGCTTGACATGGATTAATTGTAGTTTGTCCTCTGTGCTGTTGGGTAGGTAAGGTTTGTGACCTGTGGTGCAGCAAGTCAGCATAGGGGGGCATGCTTTAAATAGTCTGGGTCTAGTGCAAAATGGCAGCTCCTCAGTCCATCTCATTTATTGGCAGTAGAATTGAACAAAGCAAGAGGGACATAAGACATTTAATTTTCAAAGGAGGCTTTGGTATACATAAATAGCCAATCAGTGAACACTGCCTTACTGTAGATGCTCTCTCAGCCTCACTTTATATCAATCTGACAACAGATAATGCTCACTTGTCCTTCAATAAGAAGTGAAACATTTCCCTAATTGAGTATAACAGGAAGTAAATAAATCAACATTCTCAAGGTTTACACAAAGCAATCACCTTTTTCGACAGTAAACACTTTCACATTGGCCACTTTTTATTGCTCGAACTTATATCACTTCAATCTATTGGCCTGATCAAGTGTTTGTTTGGTGTCCTCAAGTGATGTCACTTTAGTCAGTTTGCTTAAATGCAGTCGGAAAAGTTGAATCATTGTGTTAGTATGAAGAAAACCATATTTTCAAATGCGAGTAAACTTATTAGCCCATTGTAGGTGGTTCTGTGTCATGCATGCACAGCTAACACTACCGTAGACTCTTTTTTTATTTCATGAACTTGTTTCCATCAAACCTAACTTGAACACTTGGTATTCTGGGTATAATCCTCAGCCTGAACCTTGGACGTTAAACCGGGAGCCAGATAGTAGCGACTTGGAAATTGCACTGCATGTCAAAGCATTAATGATGAATATTACCATAATGAATGGTAAATACACTTGCACTGGCTTTAACCAAAGTTAACAACTAACCATTCACACCCATTCACACTTAAATTCACACACTGATTGATAAGTTCCTGTGCAAGATGTCTATTTCAGCTGAAACATGCACCAACTTTAAACTCATTTGCAGACCACTGCTTTGACACAGTTTGAACAATTTAGGGTTTTGTGTCTGCCAAAGGACTCTGGCTTCCTTCCACAGACCAAAAACATGCGCATTAGGTTAATTGGTAACTCTAAATTGCCCTTAGGTATGAGTGTGAGCGTGAATTGTTGTCTGTCTCTCTATGTGGCCCTGCGATTGACTGGCAACCAGTTCAGGGTATACACTGCCTCATGCCCAATGACAGCTGGGATAAGCTTCAGCCTGTCAAAGGACACATAAACCAGTGAGCCAAGCTGGGCTTGAACCACCCTTTCCCATGATAGAGCAGTAACTCTCCAAACTGGCACCAAAATACCTTTTACTTAGTCACGAAGCCTCAATAACTACAATTACAGACATGACACATATTTGGCCATTTCATTAGCCACATTCAGTTCCCATTATCATTATAGCTGTAAATGTAGATATTAGCAGGATCACTCTATCCATGGTTGATACATCTATAGTAACTATTTTTTATCACCACATAGGCATGAGATCCCTCTGAAAAGGGGATGTCACATCTCAAGAGGTCTTTAATGCATTGATACTTAACGGAGACAAATATAGGTATGCACTTGTGGTCTGGGCACCCATGAGTTTGTCACTACCATAAATTCTTATGGTATTGAAAAGAGGACATTCTGCCAGTGGATGTAGATGTGTATTCTTCTCCTGGGCTTATCCATTAGGACAGGGACTGTACTACTCTTAATTTGCCTGATAAGGGTATTATATAACTTGTAGTGCAGATTAGCTTCGAGGTTCAGACCTCTGCTAAATGGTCCTCATTCCTGTTTTAGGTAAATCTCTTACCCAGATGCCCTGTTTGCAATGAAGCCATTTTGTTTTCTTGAATTAATCATTTTGTTCATATTTTTAGGCAGTTTTTACCTTATTTGTAAGGACAAGGAAATTTGACAATAAATGCTGCATCAGAGTAGTCCTCAACATTACCTTGCAAAGAGAATTGGCTCGTGCTCATTGCAAGGCTTAACAAGCACTCAGTGTCACTTTTCAATTTGTTCTGAAAATTTGTTGGTGAAACAAATACAATATGAGACTTCTATTGTGCTCTTATACTTATTAAGGCATATTTTTTTTTTTACTAAGATAAACATTCCAGGGCTAATATGGTTGAGTTATGTAAACAGTTACCCAGTATTAATTTTGAAGTGTTCGAGAGGCTAATGAAGTAGATGTTGATTCAGCTCTGTTTTAATGCTTTACATTGTTTATATAATTAAGATTTCTATGCTCTCTCCCTCTCACACACACAACACCCACCACACCCCCTCACACAAATACAAGCTCCCACACACTCACTCGCACACACACCCCTCACACACACACTCTTTCACAGCATGATAAAAGTCACTTGAAATACAGAAGCTGGCCCTGGGCTGCATGAATAATGCAAGCGACCCACACTCTCATAAACTTTATACCTTCTATTGCTCGCACACACCTTCCATAGAAAACACACTCTCACATTTCTCATTAACTTCTGCTTTTAAACTGTCGAACCACCTGATGAGATTGCTACCTTATAGGACAAAGACACACACTTTTACAGATACACACACTCTTTCTTATATCTAAGGAAGACCATTTGGAAAGAACATTCTTACCAGGTGCTGAGGTTTGAGTACTTGAAACAAATGGCAGCTGGGGACAGATGCTGACTTGAATTATCTTTAGAGGTTTAAGATGCAGGTTTGCATGATTCAGCAGTACAAGGAAAGTCAGAATGGCCGGTTTGACTGTGGGTGTTGGTAATCCTTTATGTATGACATATCTTCCTGTAATTTTGGACTTGAATAATAGGAGGCCATTCATTTTTGTTATGTACTTGTCAAGAAAGTAATGTGCAATTTTAAAAGTTCATCATATGTTTTTGCATTTTGTTTTGTTTTGTGTTTGTAGGGAGTTACAATGGTGAAATTATAGTGTGGAACAGCAGCACTGAAATGGCTCTAAGAAAACTGTATTCACACATGGAAGGTAAGATTGACATACTTCAGCAAAGGTATTTACATACTTTATTACACATTTATAAATTAAAAATGTTTAACTGTTTTGTTCCTCTACCCTTCTTATTATCTCCATTTGTGCTTGTCTCTAATTTGTTAGGTTCTCATCATGGTGTGAACAGCACAGAGAATCCTGATAATCCCATTGCCATCACACAGTTGATGTTTATACCGGGGCGCACAACTACAGCAACAGGTAACATTAAAATGGAACTGCCTTATAACCTTTGAAAACTTTGGATGTAAATTATTTGTCAAATGTTGGATCTCAAAGTTATGAGACATAAAGTCATGTTTGAGTAATGTTAAGCAGTATCACTGCTGTGCTTGATCATCATAAAGCAGTTTTTTTTTTTAACTTAAATAGTCTCAGTGACATCACATCCAAAAATACTGCCACTTTTATTACAGCAATAAAACGTTTCCCTCTCTGCCTGCTTTTGCTCAGCAGTATTGATATGGGGTGTGCTGTCTGAAGAGTTACAGAACATGCAAACAGGATTTATTTTTTTTTTTCAGACAACGTGAAGAAACAAACAATCATTTTAAAAGGAGACAAATACAAAAATAACCAGTTTTGGTCTTGAAATACATGGTTGCAAATACTCTCAGTACATAATTACAGGAACAACTACTAGATGGAGGAATCACTATCTTTTATCAATATGCTTAACACTTCTCTATCAGTTCCATCCACTCTGTTCTGGATCTTCAGCAAATAAAGGACGTTACACTAGCATCAGACGCAGTCAGCTGAACAATATCAAAGAGGTAAGACGTGATCATGACAGACAGGAGACAGCAGCTGTCAAGAGTGAGGTTTAATTTAACACAGTTTAATAGGAATTGCACAATGTCCAGTGCCTGCCTCTGTGGGATTTCAAGCAAATGTTCAAGCAAACAGATGCAATATGTTGAAGCATTTGTCTATGTGATATGACAGTGAATATCTGAGTACCATTTATATGACATTTTCCACTTAGAGAATCCATAAGAATCAAAAAAGAGGATTGAAAAAGCACTTGCATCAAAAAGCAAAATTAAAAAAAGCATTGCTGTTAATGAAAAATATAAATTCTCAACATGACTCTACAAATCAAATATTTTATCTCTTACAGTGTGTCAGAGTGATCACTGATCAAGACCCCATCAGGGACCCCCCAGAACTTCATTACAGAAATTCTGCAATTCTTGATTACTTTGAAGATTACTTTTGTCACATCAGACACTCTAACCAGTGAGAGCACAGAGCATGCAACACGCACAACAGTAACACATGTAAACAAACCAAACTGCAAAGCAAAAGAAGGCTGAAGTTGTTGCCTCTCCTTTATCTATTATCATCACATGTGGTGTGTGTGTATATGGGTACAACCTTGACTATTTTAACATTTCTTTACAAGTTTGGTTTCATATGTTCAAATATTTATTTTACATCCAAAACACGCTTTGTCAATCAACCATTAATAAATGCAATAACCGTATCACGAACAATGACAAAGGCAACCCAAAAAGAAGATGAGGCAGGTCCAAAGTGCAAAAAAATCTTAATTTATTTGACGGCCCAGGTTCAGTTCACCAAGGCAGGTTCTCACACAGGCATAGGTCGGTAACACAAGTGGCAGTCAGACTGGCATGGTTTGGTACACAAATCAAAAACAAGGTCTATGATCAAAAAGGGTCGAGATCAGACTGTGACAATGATGAACGCCTAGAGACTAACTTACACAGTGCTAACAATCTTGCAACAAGACCGGGGAAGACATGAGGGTTAAATATCAGAGGTAATTGGGGACACTGACACACAGCTGGGGAGGAAAAATCGGGGATCAGGTGTGACACACTGGAACAGGAAGTAAAGCCTGTGTAGACAAGACAGACAAGGTGAGTTTCAAAATAAAACAGTAAGCATGCAGAAAAATATAAAACGTGAACACAAACAGGGTATCTTGATGACTGGAGCAGGATCATGACAAACCAGTCTTAATGCTGACAGAAGACAAAATATACAGGCAAAATTGCCCTAAAGCATGAAGTTGCTTATTTTGCCACCAACACTTTCTCTTTCTCCCCTAGTCTGATATCCAACCTATCCATTGTTACCTTTCTTACGATGCACCTTATAGTCAGCTGCTGATGGGATATAAGTCACTTTAACTTACCACTCTGGTGAATGTTAACTTTTTGATCTTAGCAAATGTCTGTATGTGTGTGTTTTGGTTCATGCTTGTCTGCCTGCAAGCCTGAATCGTTCAGTAGGCTGTAAGAATCAGACTGCATCAAAAAGAAATACACAGTTAATGTCTACTGAAACCATTGCCTCTGCATGTCACCAAACACCTTGTACTCATTTCCAAAGTGTGTTTATTTAACTGTGAAAGGGTACTCTGTAGCTCTACTGGACTGTAGGAGATGTAGCTTGTCAAAGTGCCTGGAAAATATAATTAAGCTACTAAAGTTGTGAGTCTGTTGTGAGGTTACTGCCAAATATACAGTATTTTGTATACTTCTGGAGAAATCACTTATCCATCACCCTATATTAATACTCCCTCATTCCCATTAGGTGGTGCAGACTTGGTGTCTTGCGGAGGTTCAGGTGTGGTCAGACTCTGGAGCAGCACCCATGGCCACCTACTGGGACAGTTCATAGCTAATGACAATGACCTTGGCCCTATTGTCATGATTGTGAGCCCCTGTGGGAAATATTTTGCCACAGGTGATGCTGAGGGGACACTAAAGACATGGGACGTACAGGTCAGTGTTTGCTGCATATTTGTGTACTATCTACACTCATGAACACTTATGAGAGGCTGGTTGACATGGCAAGTGGTAGATGAGAGTGATGTGGTGAGTGAGAAATTGTGAGAGCCACAGCAAACAACAAACAGAGATAACAGAACACACAACCTAAAATGATCATCAGATATGTTGTTTACTCTGAAGATGACAGCTCTGTCTATCAGTCCAGTCATTCTCAGAAAATCTTCACCAATATCAGCAGAGGGGTGTAATGGTCTCTTTTCTTCTGGTTCATTTCAAGTGCTAAACCAGTT